>NMRB01001870.1:46269-92808 GCA_002633025.1 Notospermus geniculatus | reverse complement strand
ATCTTTCGCCCTTCCACCTCCCCTCTCCTCCCCCTGGCTGCCCCTCCTACCCCCCCCCCCCGGACACTTCCACTATCATCTTTTCAACTCTCCCTCTGCTCCCCTTTCCCGCTCCTGTCAACATCCCCCATCCTTCTTCAATCCCAGTGCAGTGGCGTATCCTACTTCCGCTCCCTTAGAACAGGTACATACCCCTATAGGCCTACTGGCTAGCTGCTTGCCGGGAATTTGCGGGACCCAAGTTCTAATAAAACACTTCAGTCTCCTCCGCCAATAACAAAAACACCTTAATTCCCAGGTACACCAACCCAGAGGCGATCCGGATCACCAAACTGCACACTATAAAGTGCAGCCTCTCGAGGCACCCTTGTTATCTTATAGAAGAGAACATTGACAAGGACAACTTCACAAGGCAGTCACATCAAGATGAACCCATCATCGCCGAAGGCCATGCAACATTTTTCCATCACGTGCAGCCAATTAGCATTTTTCAAAGCGGAAGGGATTCATTGCTAACAATCCCTTTTTATCCCTTCTTGGTTTTCATTTGTGCCTTCTCCTTTATTGGTTTGGTCTCCAGTCGACAGCCCGTCAGTAACTTATAATGAGGGTGGCATCTTCTTTGTCAGGCTGACCTTTTTTCTTATTGTGCGGAAGTTTCCTTTGATGACGGAGGACATCTGAGGACAGAAAAAAACTACATGCAGGAAGTCCGACCACATGCATTTGGCTATCGGCTACTTGCCGCCGGAGATGTCATTTGTCTTCTGTCTCCATTCCTTCGTCTGGATCACCTTAAGATGGAATCAATGGCAAGATGCACTCTTTCCTGACTAGTTTAAAGTCCATATATCAAATTGTAAAGAGGCTGTTAGTTCCTTTTTTCGCGAATAGAAACATCCGCGACTGCCGCCAATGACGTCACGAGTTCGATGTCCGGTCGTTCAACCGGTAATGCTTTATGTGGTGGAGGGGCAGTCCCTCCTTGATATCGCAGTTTATTCCGGTGGGGGGAACTTTATTATGTTTCCTCCTACATCCATGTAGTCGATTTCCTTGAAGATGGGACTTCCTACCTTGACTGACTTGGTTGGATGCACATTTCAATAAGGTCATTGACACCACCTACCTGGATGGTCAATGGACCAGCCTATGATCCATGAGACCTGCAGATCATTGTGCCACTAAATTTGGTACTCGGACTGTCCTCTTAACATGGAAAAGAGTGCAGCTAGACTCAAAAACAGCATTTTACGACTGTTGGCTATTCTGGGTGGACGTTCACTCTAACTATACATGTAAGCACCAACCAATAATGTTTTGCACTTCAGATGTCGTAAGGTATACATGTAGTGCGTATTCGAATCCCAGTTCTTGACAACACTCGTGCTGACCCAGTCCATGTAGCTGCTGACTCAACTCGAGAACGGCGGTTTCGAACGCCTAGAACACAACCAGCAGAGTCGGGCCAAGAACGTGCTCTTCTCACTCCCCACTCAGCGGTTATTGTGCGGAAGTTTCCTTTGATGACGGAGGACATCTGAGGACAGAAAAAAATTACATGCAGGAAGTCCGACCACATGCATTTGGCTATCGGCTACTTGCCGCCGGAGATGTCATTTGTCTTCTGTCTCCATTCCTTCGTCTGGATCACCTTAAGATGGAATCAATGGCAAGATGCACTCTTTCCTGACTAGTTTAAAGTCCATATATCAAATTGTAAAGAGGCTGTTAGTTCATTTTTGCGAATAGAAACATCCGCGACTGCCGCCAATGACGTCACGAGTTCGATGCCCGGTCGTTCAACCGCTAATGCTTTGGATGTGGTGGAGGGGGAGTCCCTCCTTGATATCGCAGTTTATTCCGGTGGAGGGAACTTTATTATGTTTCCTCCTACATCCATGTAGTCGATTTCCTTGAAGATGGGACTTCCTACCTTGACTGACTTGGTTGGATGCACATTTCAATAAGGTCATTGACACCACCTACCTGGATGGTAGGTGGTGTCAGCAGCTATATGAACTGGGTCAGAGTGTCATCAAGAATAAGGATTTAGTATCGAGCGCTTAATACGTGGATCCTCGTCTAGACGTAACGGTCGTCTATATAGATCCCACACACACCTAATAATTGTCATATTGAATACAACCATCATTACTGACCTCTCTCAATATTTCGATTCAAAATCTGCATCGATTTATTCAGATCTATTAATGGCCTCTTCTTCTGCAATATAGGAGATAATTTTCAAAACCAGATGAGCCCCGATAGCCATTTTACTTCTACTTATGGTTGAATATCGATCTTTGTAACATTGACTCTCGTCCGTTAAAGTTCATGACTGTACAATCAACGGAATTATCTGCTTCGGGACAGTGCTCAGAGATGAGTGGGGTGAAAGGCACGGTCGTCTATTCATGTTTCGGGAACAAGAACAAGAATAGTGAGTTTTCGCAAAGTCCCCGAAACGCCGCCACGAACGCCTGTGCTATTGTTCGTTCCTCCCTTCGAGGCATCGAACAATGGGACTGGCGTTCGCCTTGGTGTTGCGGGGGCTTTGCGAAAACTCTATAATAGGGAGTTTTCACAAAGCCCCCGAAACGCCAACGCGAACGCCTGTGCTATTGTTCGTTCCTCCCTTCGAGGCATCGAACAATGGGACTGGCGTTCGCCTTGGTGTTTCGGGGGCTTTGCGAAAACTCTATAATAGGGAGTTTTCACAAAGCCCCCGAAACGCCAACGCGAACGCCAAACCCATACCAGGAAGAGAGCACCGAACAAAAGGATAGACGTTCCCGTTGGCGTTTCGGGGACTTTGCGAAAACTCTATCATGAGCCGATTGTACTCACACCAAAAACCTCACCCAGATTATGTCACAAGTATGTGGTACGTGGCTATTGCATTGATTTGCCGTGTGCCTCCCTTCGCCTTGTGACTAATAATAGTGAGGTTTCGCAAATCTGACTAAACACGAAGTACGAAATACGAAATTGGAAGGAGATGGCTGGTACCACAAATGTCGCCTGCTGCAAGAGCGTCGTTTAGCGTATGACGGTAGACCGATAGAGTTACTTTGAAATTAAAAAATTCAAGATGTACCATAACTCTCCCGGTCTTACATGATATGCTAAAAGGCCCACTGGCAGCAGGGACATTTGTGGTAGCAACCATCTCCAGAAAGGTCCTGTAAATGAAGTTGAATTTTGTATTTCGTACTTTCGTTTCGTCAGGTTTGCGAAACCTTGCTATATTAGCAACACCTGCCAAGGGATTCAGCCCAGTTTTGGTAAATCTTCACCACTGACAGTATCTGTGTGGGATGGCTTATCCTTCGTCACGAGTATATCTTTGCTGACAGCGTCGATCCTGCGGGGCGATTGCCCTAATCTGGGATCACGATATCTATCAGCGAAAAAGCCGCAGGGTAGTTAGCTATCCTTGAACGGAAACTGCTGCTTTGATCTCCTTTCAAGAAGTCGACCAATCCTTTGACATTTCACAAGTACAATGTATTTTACATTCTCCTGTCAGTTAGGCGATTGCGGATAAATCATAATTGCCCAAAAATGATAATCCCATTCATTAAGCATTTTTAATCTATAAATCTTTCATCCATTTCTAAAATAAATCAAGTACCCAAAACATTTCCGTGATGTGGATTCGGGAAATAAACTTATAAATGTACATGTATATGCTTCTTTGCTTCTTAAATTCCTTCTTGCACACAAAAATAAATTCTCACTCTTTTTGAGCTTTGTACAGCATTCAGACACAAGTACATTTTGCTGTTTGTTTCATGAAATTATGTTAAGTAGTAAGCGAGATATCAAGGATTTTGTCTGTCAAAATCATTGGGCTAAAAACCGTACTGTGAACGACTTCAACAATGTGAATATGCTAATTTATTCGTGACGTATTACTAGGGAAAACTTCATTCGAATTTGACCCACCCAGAGCACGCTGGACGCATGGTTTCTGCATGATAATTGCATTTTGTTGAATTTCCCATCACATTCATTGCTTATAATTTGTTCACTAGGCCGCTCTATCAGGGAAATGACATGTTCATTATGCAGATTCCCTAGTGTGACATCACTTAATGAGGCAGTCTTACACCATTCTGATTTTAGCTGGGTCATTCACAAAATCAACCATAACTTTCTTACCGCTTGGAATTTTTTCACCAAATAAAAAGCTTTTTCACTATAATTCTGTGTCAAATGATATACAAGCTGCAAAAAATGGTGCAATAAGGACTTTCTTCTGCTTTGCGACTTGCGTTGCAACCTCCTACCTACGAAATGAATACGACCGCAAGGAACTGATACCGGTCGGCGACCGATTGCCCACTATTGATCACATCTTTGCCATTGGTGGAAATCACGTTTAGCTAAAGCTAGGAATCCACTGCTGATTTTCTGCGTTGCGACTTGCTTTGCAACCTGCGACTCGCGACTGAATACGAACACAAGGAACTGACACCGGTCGCCGACCGATTGCCGACTGAAATTGACCACATCTTTTCCATTGGCGGGAATCACGTATAGCTGGTCCACTACGGCGATCGAGTGCCCAGTTGCAACGCAACCCAGTTGCAAAGCGAGTCTCAACGCAAAATCAGCTAGAAAATCAATGGTGGATTCCCCGCTTAAGTCCACTACGGCGATCGAGTGCCCAGTTGCAAAGCAAGTCGCAACGCAAAATCAGGTTGAAAATCAATGGTCGATTCCTAGCTTTAGCGAAAGCCGGGATGTAATAGGCCTGTGCAATCATTGTTTCCAGTACCCAGCCCAAATTACCAACACAGACAACGTAGCAAAAAGGCTAACGGTACAGAACTTGAACACCTGCAATGAGGCAATGCATTTCCGTGGTTTAGCGTCAACGTTGTTTATCTGTCTTCACGTCAGCGGGAGGAAACGGGATCATTTCCTCAATCCGCCTCCAGGTAGTTTCAGATGTTTCCCTAGGAATCGATTTAACGATATTTTTGCTTCCTTGGCAGTTGCTGATCACGGCAGATCCTGACGAGACGTATCATATTGATTCCCGTTCGAAAGTCTTTT
Organism: Notospermus geniculatus; assembly: GCA_002633025.1. Lineage (NCBI taxonomy): Eukaryota > Metazoa > Nemertea > Pilidiophora > Heteronemertea > Lineidae > Notospermus > Notospermus geniculatus. The sequence continues at coordinate 87,741 of NMRB01001870.1, read as the reverse complement.
CATCGACAACAGGCATTCATGCAAGCCAGAATGGCATCAGCTTTTCGGAACCCATAGCATAAAATTTTCTACTCGATTTACTATGAAGAGCAATGTCACGGAAGTACTACAAGCGGCCGGCGATGTTGTTACCATACAGGTGGCAGCACTGACAGAAATGGTTCTTCATCCAGTTGCTTGAGGCGCCATGTGAATGTGGAGGTCTCTATTTGGAGTTGTTACTCAAACGAAGGCATAGCTAAAGGCCTGTCTGATATTTTGACGTGTGTGCAGACTTGTATGATCTGCGACTTTAACGTTTATGGGTGATACGCATAGATGCCTGAACGACTGGTTCCCATGGTATATGAGTTATGAGCGGAGGTGATGAAGTGTGAACTCGGCTGACATAACTATCAAACATGTCAAATTGTGCGTAGAAAAATTCTGTGTTACCGATTCTAGCATTACGTTTTAATAAGATGTCGGGTCAAAAATATAGCCACACATAAGTTTTCTTAGCACGTTGTGATTGATTCGTTTATTTAGTTCCCTCTGATATATTCTAGTTGCTGTTTCAGTGAAGGCCGGCGTCTCTGGCGAGAATGTCACAAATATTCGTGGCTGTCAGTGCCGGACTGCGTCTTATAAATACTTTATATCCACATGCGATATGGCGACTCGATTCCCTTGGGGGCGTTGTCTCTTGGCGGACTGGCAAGAAGGATGCCAAGACAATATTGTCTATCGACTCGTGTGACTAACGTGATTAATATAACACCAGAATACTACAATGTAGTTCAACCCGCAGCACGCCATCCTTATTCATGACTCAAATATCGTATCTATCGTTTGCTGAATAATGTACAAAGAAGGAAACAAGGGACCTAGAATTGACGGATGAAAGTGTCGTATTGGTGTATAGCGGTTGCATGTCAAGAGGCTGCGCAGGGAACTAAAAAACGTAGTCGCAGAAGTTGCGAGTTGATATCCACTCTCCGCCTTCGCAAAAAAGATAAATAGCTCATCAGACTTAACTGCATGTACGATTTTTTCATGTCGTTTCTAGAGGGTGATTCTTTCCCCTCTAATTTATTGTTGCTGTTCGCATGCGGTGGGTATCCCTCAGTGGCTGTTTTTTTTCCCAAGTGGTAGGTGTTCGGACAATTTTATTGTCATTATTGTGACCTTTCCCAGCGAAAAAAAACCCCTCAGGAATGCCGACCTTTCCCAGACATGCAAGGCAATATGAATGTAACACTGCTTCTGCATAAGGAAAGCAGGTGGCCAGTCAGTTTATTTTGGGAGACGGCGACATCAAAGTACCTGAATTTACGCCTACAGTCAGTGATCCGACAGTCTTGGCCTCAGAAAGTTATAATCCAACACGCCAAATAGTACGTGTATGTGCATGAATACGTGTATTTCTCCACATTGGGGAGGTTTCGAAATCAAACGATAAACCAAAACTTTACGACAACGTTATTTTTCATACTACACATTAACCAGATTTTGCATTGCATTTTCAGTACAAAAATAAAGTTGTCGTTAACGTTTACGTTTATCGTTTGATTTCGAAACCTCCCTATTAACACTAGTTGGAACAAACGTGAACACGCCAGCAGCAAGGTTTCTGAAGGGGGCTTGGACGATAGTTGTAATAGCTGTATTCAGTACACTTACGTATATAGTGGTGCAGAGTAAGGCTGTTATTAGACTTAACCATTCCCTCTGCTTTGAGTCGCGACACTTCTCGTTACCATCAGAGCTTCTTCTGCTTCTTTTCCGTAACGGAGAGTTGCCAATAGTGAGGTTAAGAAACCATACGTTAACGCTAACGCTAACGTTATTGACATCATTTTGACGTCACATCGAATGAATCTGTTGTATTTCTTCGGGGAGTGACGTCATTTTGACGTAATTACCGTTAGCGTTAGCGTTAACGTATGGTTTCTTAAACTCACTAATATGGGCGAAATGTTCGTCGTATGGAAGGAATCTCATAGAAATCAGTCAATTCTTCACCCCGAGTCACGCCCATTTCCACTCTATCCCTCAAACAAATATCTTATTATCATCCTCGGTTTTTTCTGATTAGCACGTACCCGGGAACAATGACGCATTTGCGGAAATAAAGACTTATATTAATGCGTTATTCCATAATCTTTTGTTCACGTACACTTTCTTGCGAACGTTATCATGGTACATGCAGCTAATGCACCAATCAAGAGAATGAGAAGGTTTTTCGAGGTAAATGCTCCACATAAAGCTTTTTTGTTCAGCGACGACAAAGGGTGCAGTTACCTTCACTCTGAGCGCGAGATGGTGATACTGTCCATTACATATGTGTCAGCTAAGTGACAGATTAGGGATTGCCGGATACGTACGGACTAATATGTTTATTCGCTTAGGTACGACACGTACAATATCAGAAGCTTACACGGTAAAAGAGACGTTTCATCCTTCACTTCTTCACATGCAATTGCAATAATGGTAATAGGTTACCTTTTAGCTCACCTGGTGAGCTCTTACGATGATTCAGCGTCCGTCGTCGCAGTCCGTTAGCAGGGCACGTTTCGTAACTGCTGGGGCTATTGACCCGAATCTTTGTACATGTATACCCCTAGTTCAGGTGACCTATGACACCAAATTTCGGTCCGATTCAATTCTTAGCTTGGCCACTAGGTGGCCAAAACCGAAAACAAAAAAGTGCAGTAACTCTTGAGCTAATGACAGTGGATCGTCTCCAAATGTTTATCATAGGTACATCTAATAAGGATACATGACATATCCCTATAAGCGCTACCCGGGCCGTAAAAAGTGACCGAGACCGACGTCATGTATATTTTAAAACTAACCTCAGATCAATTATCGAGATTTATTTTAGAATATCAACTAGCTCAATCACTGCTAACATAACCAGCTCATACACAAACCCCTATCCAATTTAGTCTTGTCTCAATACTGCATTACTAGTATTATTTATCGAAATGGGCAATTGGTATAGACACTGCATGGGAATATATTTCAACGTCTTTTTGACTGCGGGATTGAAATATAAGTGAATTGTCGACTGACTATAAGATCGTAAAATTTCTAACGTTCGCTTTTGGAAAAATACCTTTCATCTTTCACCAAACTGCACTTGATTGCCGTTAATTACATCACCGATGCTCAACCATGCATGCATAAAATCGAGTACGCTTATTCATCTTCGCCGTTGAAATTTTTTAGGACATTATCGTTCGGGATTTTCAGATTCAAGTTCTCGTCGTTCAATGTAAAGTTAAAGCTGAACTGAGCGAACAAAAATCCAGAGGATGTTGACACCTCGACAGCTCGAAGACAAATAAGGTGTCGCCCTCCTGGCCTCGTGGGGGTCTATCATGTTCTGAGCCTTCGTTTGAGGTGTTTGCAGGGCATTTGCAATTCTCTTGCTCGTCGCATGGGGACTTTTTGTTCGTTCAGTTCAGCTTTAAGCATGATGCACACTGGCAGATTTTCTAAATACACTGAATGCAGGCTGAAGTGTGGATAATCATTTAAAGGCAGAAGGCCCAGAATTGGCATATTCGATTGAAACTTTGACACTGTGAATCAGGCTCGGACGTCACCGAATGACATGGGTATTGCCCTAATGTTTCGAAATCCATTACATGGTTTCAATCGAAGTAGTACAGTTTGTACATGCACAGGTTCAATTGTGACTCCGCGGTAGCCTCCGATTGGAACGTCCCTCATTCGATGTTATTCCGAGATGGAGCCCGTCCAGTGACATCGAGACACGATTAATCTTCTGCCGTGGCATATCTTTCTATAGCTTAAGAAAGATCAGTCTGATAGGAATCAGATTATGTTGCAGACCATCCCTCGATTCATTATTTTTTCTCCGGTATTAGCGATCGATCTTTGGATTCGCGAAAAGCTGCATTCGCCTACGCGTATCACAAACAACATATCTTTCTAATCATCACGGACTTCACAAACTTATGACCACCGCAAATAGCGAACCGGCCGAATGACGTCGGACTTGTCAATTTCATTATTTTCTCCGACCTTGCTTTTCTCCAATCTCCCCCTCGAAAAGTGGTCACTTAGTAAAGTCTAGTTGTTATGTAATGTTTGTCCGACGTTTGTTGCTAAAAATAGAAACCGGGCGGAATGCAATTGCGTGCAAAGTTTCCCGGCCTCTTTTGTTTTCACTGGCCACAATTGAATGCAATATTCGTCAAGGAGGAGTTTCAGTTGCATTGGCTGATGCAGCATGCGGAATGATCAACTAAAGAAAAACAAATGTCACGCAGTGCCAATTCCGCTGAATTAGCCGTTGCAAACAAGTCAAACGTAGCTGCCAAAACTATGGGGAGGTTTCGAAATCAAACGATAAACCAAAACTTTACGACAACGTTATTTTTCATACTACACATTAACCAGATTTTGCACTACATTTTCGGTACAAAAATAAAGTTGTCGTTAAAGTTTACGTTTATCGTTTGATTTCGAAACCTCCCTAGTGTTGATATGACCGACTATATTCGGGTGTGCACTTTCTTGTACAATCTAAGGCTGGGCGCACATGGACGGTGAATGCGGGAGGGGTGGTTTTAAAGTCGACTGACCCGGCTGAATGACGAGTCCAGCAGCGTTGGGTCAGTCGACTTTAAAAACACCCCTGAGGCATTGAAATTTTCCGTCAATGTGCGCCTTACTGGCATAAAACCACTAGAATTCGCTGTCCTGTGACAGCAACAACTGCATTGTCTTGTTTAGATAATTTTGGTCAGTAGGGCGCAAAAATGCATCATAGGTCTCTTTCAGCTTGGATGACTAGACCTGAAAATGTGGTTTCTATGCGACCGCAAGTTGTAAGATTATTTTAAAGTGCATAGTCGGTGCACGAACGTAATCGTCAAATTAACTGTTGCTGTCAACCCCCTTACTGGGCTGAAAGATGAATGTGATCAGCTTCCGACGTTTTTGGCTTGAGATAGGCAAGTCATGCGTCGTGATAAACAGCGGTTGAAGCCAAAGAAACATTGATTGATTAATAGGGCTAAGGAGATACATGTCGACTCGAATGTATGTGTAATGGGGTCGCAGTTATTTGTTTGCCATAGTGTTAGCTGGTGTCTGAAACGGCACAAAAAAGGCGACAATCAGGGCCGAGATACAGCGGAGTTCTGGCCAATACCATCTTCAGGCCCATGTTTTTGAGACCCTCATACATTGTATATTCGTGTACGATTGGCTGTTGTAAATACATTTACCTATCTAGTTCAACCCACAGCTCACAGCCAGTATAGGATGATGGTACATGGCGAGGATTCCCTGCATATTGCGTAAAACATTGCTAGCTTCTGTGCAGTACCTTTACAAAGTGGGCACTTCAGCAGAAGCCAAGCGAGGTTTGAGAAAATGGGCCATATTCACGAAGCCTTCGCAACTCTCCGTGCACGCAAGTCGATTGTTTTGCTGCACATGTCTATTGTTCACTGACTGCCTTACAATGGATTGGCGTGCACGCAAAGTTGCGAAGGCTTCATGAATATGGCCCCTGAATTGAATTTTTGCGAATGCCCGGTTTGGCACACATCGTTAGTGATAATTGACCTATTGTTCGAGTTGGCTCTAACAATGGAAAGAACCTTACAAATGTTGTTGTTGGCCTACCGGGCCGTTGCGGAGCTCACTGTTAACAAAATGTCCATTAGCAACATTCATATCTTTCTAATCATCACGGACTTCACAAACTTATGACCACCGCAAATAGCGAACCGGCCGAATGACGTCGGACTTGTCAATTTCATTATTTTGTCCGACCTTGCTTTTGTCCAATCTCCCCCTCGAAAAGTGGTCACTTAGTAAAGTCTAGTTGTTATGTAATGTTTGTCCGACTTTTGTTGCTAAAAATAGAAACCGGGCGGAATGCAATTGCGTGCAAAGTTTCCCTGCCTCTTTTGTTTTCACTGGCCACAATTGAATGCCATATTCGTCAAGGGGGAGTTTCAGTTGCATTGGCTGATGCAGCATGCGGAATGATCAACTAAAGAAAAACAAATGTCACGCAGTGCAAATTCCGCTGAATTAGCCGTTGCAAACAAGTCAAACGTAGCTGCCAAAACGGTGTTGATATGACCGACTATATTCGGGTGTGCACTTTCTTGTACAATCTAAGGCTGGGCGCACATGGACGGTGAATGCGGGAGGGGTGGTTTTAAAGTCGACTGACCCGGCTGAATGACGAGTCCAGCAGCGTTGGGTCAGTCGACTTTAAAAACACCCCTGAGGCATTGAAATTTGCCGTCAATGTGCGCCTTACTGGCATAAAACCACTAGAATTCGATGTCCTGTGACAGCAACAATTGCATTGTCTTGTTTAGATAATTTTGGTCAGCAGGGCAGTAGTGCAAAAAGGCATCACAGGTTTCTTTCAGCTTGGATGACTAGACCTGAAAATGTGGTTTCTATGCGACCGCAAGTTGTAAGATTATTTTAAAGTTCATAGTCGGTGCACGAACGTAATCGTCAAATTAACTGTTGCTGTCAACCCCCTTACTGGGCTGAAAGATGAATGTGATCAGCTTCCGACGTTTTTGGCTTGAGATAGGCAAGTCATGCGTCGTGATAAACAGCGGTTGAAGCCAAAGAAACCTTGATTGATTAATAGGGCTAAGGAGATACATGTCGACTCGAATGTATGTGTAATGGGGTCGCAGTTATTTGTTTGCCATAGTGTTAGCTGGTGTCTGAAACGGCACAAAAAAAGGCGACAATCAGGGCCGAGATACAGCGGAGTTCTCGACAATACCATCTTCAGGCCCATGTTTTTGAGACCCTCATACATTGTATACTGTAAAGCAGGAAAATTTCGCGTGCAGGAAATTTTCGCGAATTTCGCGACAGTGTATGAGTCACGAACATTTCCTGCCGCGAATATAAATACATGTAAGTGATTAATATAGACCGTGAAAAAAAAACTGAAAAAATGGCAGAGACTCGCGAAAATATCCTGCCGCGAATATGTCTATAATTCTTGATTCGCGAACATTTCCAGCCGCGAAATTATCTTGCTTTACAGTATTCGTGTACGATTGGCTGTTGTAAATACCTTTACCTATCCAGTTCAACCCACAGCCCACAGCCAGTATAGGATGATGGTATGGCGAGGATTCCTTGTGTATTGCGTAAAACCTTGCTAGCTACTGTGCAGTACCTTTACAAAGTGGGCACTTCAGCAGTAAGCTAAGCAAGGTTTGGGAAAATGGCCAGGGGCCATATTCACGAAGCCTTCGCAACTCTGCGTGCACGCAAGTCTATTGTTTGGCTGCACATGCCTATTGTTCACTGACTGCCTAACAATGGATTGGCGTGCACGCAAAGTTGCGAAGGCTTCATGAATATGGCCCCTGAACTGAATTTTTGCGAACGCCCCGTTTTGCATACATCGTTAGTGATAATTGACTTATTGTTCGAGTTGGGTTTAACAATGGAAAGAACCTTACAAATGTTGTTGTTGGCCTACCGGGCCGTTGCGGAGCTCACTGTTAACAAAATGTCCATTAGCAACATTCATTTTGGGAATTCTGATCTGAATAATGTGTTGATGTAAATAGCTATATGATTAAGTCTTCTTCGCACGCACAAGGCACATTCTTAGATAAAGTCATTTGTCATTTTTGCTGCCGCAAGCCTATCTGACTCGCGGGGTTACGTTCACCTGCTATTTACACGAATTTCTTATAAAAATTACGCGAGATGTTGGTTGTACAAGTTTTACACTGAATAATGCGTCACTTACTCTTTTAAAATAGGAAATATTCTTTAATTTAAAAAAATATTTCAAATTCCATTTTTAATTCTCTCCAAACTTTGATCCTTGATTTCATTCTTTCTTTATACATTTTACAGAAACTGTTCATTCATTTTACCCTTAATAGATAAGAAATAAATTATCATTATTATTATTATTTCCTCTGACAGTGCGAAGGAAATAATTAGAGTATATCGCTTCCCACTAAGCTCATTAACGTACATGTAACCGGGGTTGTGATTCCCTATTTTACACTATTAATCCCAGTGACATTTCAGGCACCGGTAAAAATTTTTATATCGAACCATTAATACATCCGGTTGTGCTCTTTCCTTTACCGGTGACAGAACAAATCAAATTTGTCATCGACAAACATTTATTCTCAAATTTTACCAGTCATTGTAATTTTCAAACATGTTAACCTTTTTAATTGTCAAATTTTCAAAGTGTGCCAAAAACTGAAAAGTCCTTTAACTCCCACAAATTAGGTGTTCGTTTTGAAAGCAAAATTGCCTTCGGCAGTGAATGGGTTATGTAAAATGTCGGTAAGGTTCTGGGTATGACTTGAGCACAGAAGCGCGCAAAGTGTACATAAATAAGGAACCCTTTAGTTCCAATCCTGACTACCTCGTTTGCATGTGTTTCTCCTTTATCTATAACATGCCTGATTAACTAACAGCCATGCTGAAGCTGACAAGACGAGGTGGTGTGCATGCCTTAGTCTAGTCCATCTTCCAATGCCTATGGCTTCCACCTGCCATAAGGTATGATCAATATTTCCAAATACGATACGTCGTTCATTTTTCCCGGAATACCACCTTCTGCAAACGGGCAATTTAGAAATCAGGCGAAGTTTCAGTCGGCAAAACATGCACCTGCCGGGTGACCCAGTTAATGAGGTGTCAGATGTCGGAGAGAGACGGCTCGGGTCCTAGAGGGTTTTTAGCTCACCCGAGTGAGCTGTAGTAGTGACGTGGTGTCCGTCGTCGTCGTCGTCCGTTAGCAGGGCACGTTTCGTAACCGCTGGGGCCATTGATCTGAAACTTGGTAAAAACATGTATACACCCCTTTGTCAGATGACCTATGACATGAAGTTTTGGTCCGATTTCGCCCTTCTTGGCTTGGCCACCAGGTGGACAGAACCGAAAACATAAAAAGTCCAATAACTTCTGAACTAATGACTGGATCACCTCCATAACCTTATTACCCTGGAACTCAAGGCTTGCCCTTGAAGATTTCGATTTAACATATTTTGTCATTTGTTCTTCTAGTACATTCACCCAAGTAAGCACGTCGTCCATATGGCCCATTTCATTTACTACTGAAATCCCCACTGGGCCTAGAGGAAGCCCATTCTGTCAAGTCTGGCCTAGACTTTGTTAGGGAAAAACAGAAAAACAAACTCCGCACACAGTGCCGTGTTTTCCCAATGCCTTCTAATAGCCCAATACGCACCAGATCTGTGCATGCGATTGTACAATTTAGTTCGTGACATTTCAATTTTTTGCAATATCTAAATGACTGTATCACGACGGATGCCTGAATCGAATTGATTTGTATCAGTGTTACATGTGTGGGGCTCTGATGGCAAATTTACAACCGCAATCCACAAAGGATCCGGATCAAAGAGTTCACGTCAAACCTGACAAGAAGAATCAAGGCGAAAATCCAGGGCAACATGTATCCTTATTAAATCTTCACCGGAGTTTGAAACATCAACCTTTTGCTCAGTTGTATCAAATGTAACATAAAAGCAGCTGGTGTAAAAGGGCATGACCGTGATGGTTCGTAAAGCTTTATGATCAGCAGCATTTTTTTTTCTCGAAATGATTGTTGCCTAGTTGTGTCGACGTCCTTCAGAAGACTAGTTATGGAAATGTAACAGTGTCTACTGTAGCCACATCTTAGAAAAGTTGGTTTCTCAAACCTGCGGGAAGTTGTCTTTCTCCGCATGAGTCAGCGTAGGCTGCTTTTCCACGAGACGTTTGCGGGCGCGGAATAGGAGGCGGACGCGGGTAGAAAAGATCGATCCAACGCATTTCCCTTTAGCTGTTTCACCCGCATCCGCGCCCGCAAACGTCTCGTGGAAAAGCAGCCTTAGTATCGGCAACGCGGAACAGCAACGAATAAACGTACGACAAATGATACAAAAGTAACCTAATATAAAATGCCTAGAGTTTATTTCTCGTAATTGCTAGCTTCAGCAGGGCTGTGTCCCATATCTTTGTGCCACCTAGACCCCGAGGTGGAATTCTCAGCGTCTTAAGTGCAACAACATATATACAATACATGTACACATGTATAATTAAATAAAAAAGTAGACCTATTCAGGGTTTGGTTAAAAATTCTAGCCCAGACAATTTCATGTAAACTGAGACTGCATACCCTAAAGTAACTGAAAGATAAACGGATGCCGCTAAATGGCTCTGCCAAAGCCGCGTTGGTTGATACATCCACTTGGTACATGTATCCTAATGTGTTTTTTCAGGCACATCAGCGGATTGAAACCACCTGAAGTCGTATGTCGTGCGTGATAAGACTCAAATAAGGTAGCGAAATGCACGCAGGGGGATTCGTGATTAAACAATGGTCGAAATAAGAAAGCTTGTGGACTCGTGTTGCAATCATTGGCATGTGGTCATCGCATAGATTGAAGGCCCGCAGCAAGAAGAATCCTACATCGGGAGCTACAAATGACTGTGCGGCTTTCGAAACCTCCCGATTTTGTGAAGAATATTCCACCTTTCATTATCAAGATGTGTTGTGAACCTGACTGGAAACTGTTTAAAACTCAGCAATTTGTATAAAAGAAACTAAAACTACAGCTACGTGATTGGTTAAACGTGATCACGTGACAAGTCCGGACAGTTCCCAGCACAGAGTGCAACAAAAATGGCTCCAGCTCTGCGAATGGCGCTTGATGAGGATATTCTTATCTTGTGAAACTCAATTCAAGTCACCGCACACACACCGAAAAGCTAATTATTAATCTTGACTGACACCGCACACACACCGAAAAGCTAATTATTAATCTTGACTGACAAAGACAGATTCTAATAAAGGAAACAGGTTGATTCTTATAACACAAAATATTTCGTGGTTTTCATTTCTTTCGTTACCAAATACATTGTCGAGACTGATTTCACTTTCTTTCGACTCGGTTCGTCTAAATTACGCTAACAACTGAGTAGGCGAACTACAGTGAATTGGCTTCATTAAACCAGCTAGATACACGATATCGTCGACCTTTCGGGACTGGATACGACTGGGCCGGGCTCCATCCATCCTGAGGTAATCAGGGGCACTGAATGCTCGCTGTCTCCGTCATCCTACACAAATAATAGCCAATGTTCCAGTAGACTGTGTAATCACCTTTCAGTTAATGTAATTTTGCACCACGCACTCTGCACTGCACCTGTTCATTTGTAATGACTTCTGTCTTACGAAATAAATATATATGTGCTCTTTTGTATCAATTGTGCGTTGGACATTCAAATTTGTGGGTCCGTCGTTGCGTTTCTGAGAGACCAGCACCTCTCTGTGACGATTTCGTAACTTTACCTGTGCTGGTCGCCAACTTACGGAAACTCAGTGACATCATGTCTGCAAGCCATGCCTGTGAGCTAAAGCATGTGAGCAACCCTTGTCAGCTTTAGGAACACATCTCAGTAAGATGATCGGTCGAGTCGTGACTGGCTTGACTGGAAAACACACAACACCGTAGCCACACTGTGAACTTGTGTTAACACGACCTACTGTTACCGTGAATAAAGAAACCACTCTGCTTCGTCCACTGGGTTAATTTTAATTGCTCTAGAACCATGACAACCAAAGATGGATGCGTGGAAATACCGTTATTGTATAGACTGATAATCAAATTCCTGCCTCTGGGGGGTGCATTTATGTGTAATCTTACAACAACAACAAGCGTACATCATATTTATTTTGTACATTGTGTACGAAACAAGACGTTTGGTACGGCCCCCGTCTGCTAGAATAATCAAAGGTACGGTACAATTGTTTTTTTTAAATAATATACCCTTTTTACTATTGAGCAGTAAAAACGGACTTTTTGGACGATGCCTGGGAAATCCTAGGATTTCACGCGTTGTCAGTTTCAGTTAATTGAAAGGTTGGTGGGAAAACTGCGCTCAGAAAATGCATTATTCTGTGCACGGTTTAACGGGCAACAAGAATGACCATGCTTAGCCTAGGTATCTGAATTCCGGCCCGATTCCTATCTGCATACTCCTGATAAAAAGACTAGTTCTCCTTTCGCTCAATGGCATCTCCCTGGACGCCATGTTCCCGGAACGCCGCGAAGCGGCCAATCTGCGAAGCAATCTGACGTCAAAAGCGGAACGCTGCTGTGATATGGTTATGTAAATAATTTTTCGAGAATGACTAAAAATGGGCTGTGCTTCGCGACTAAGGCGCATTTGAGGCTGGAACGCATGGGGAACGATTAAGACCGTAAAGACTGAAGTTTGAGACGTGGAATTGAGTAAGCAGAGCGTGAAATTATTATTTGCGGGCCTAATTTAGGTTTGGTGTATACGTCACACAATGCCGCCGACTTGCGCGCCACCGCCTGGTTACCCAGCCTCGTCCCAGGTGTAGTCACAAATTCAAATTCAAATTTCACAGGAGTTCGTCTTCAACACTGAGACACTCGTCCCCAGGTGTAGTCACAGGAGTTCGTCTTCAACACTGAGACACCCTTGACCCTGAGACACCCTTTAGTATGTATGCATCCCCTCTGTAGTCTGTACTATAATATACAGTCTGTACACCCGAACCATGGAGAGGTACACCCCTCCATGGTTCGGGTGTCCATCGTTCATGTCATTATTGTATACCAAGCCCTGTTCTGTTGTCGACGTTACAATTAGGCCTAGGCCTAATCCACACGTATTATTGGCCTAGGCATACTCATTTGGTACATGACATGTATCTCAAGCCGCCCGGCGGCTGAACCAACAATGACTGGTTCCGATTCCTCTGGATTGAACATTGAAAATAAATCCCCACAAAGGTGGCAACAGTTTTAACAAAGAGGCGGCGAAAAGCTTCTTTGAAGACATTTCTTAAGATATGTCACGTTCGATGTTTAACAGATTTTCTATTGAACATATGATGGGGCAATCCACTGCAGAAGTGATTTATACGCATCGCACCAGAAGCTACACGTAGAATCAAAAAGCAAGACACAGTGCACTGACCATATATCGGGCATATTGGGCATGTTGGGGGGAAAAAACTTGCCCTTTTGCCCACATACATCATTTGAAGAAAACCTAGTCGGATTGTCACCTAGAAATCATGCACACGAACCTCCTTGTTGCAGTAAGCAAACATGGATGTTTTTTGGGTTTTTTTGGGCACTTTTGGGAATATGGGAAGCCAATTAAAAAATATTTTAATACTTCCCATATTAAAAGAATATGAAATGGAAATCGGGTTTCAAAGGTGAAAGACATTGCTTCCTACCAGAATCGAACCCACGGACCCTCGCATAAGGCATCAATCGCCAGCACTAAGGGGCAGCACGCTTTATTATGGGGCAGCATCCCATATTAAAAGAATTTCTAGAGGGGCATGCCACCAAAAAATTAGTCATAAGACAAAGAAAGACTGGACACAAGCAGACAAAATGTAAATAAACAATGATTTTTGTGGCCTGCGAAAAACAACCGTGATACATTATCTTAATAAAGGTGGCTATATTTTCATCCTTAAGTCATCAAACGAATTAGTGGATGGACGGAAGCGAGGCAACACCACTTGTATATTTTTCGATATCTTGTTAGAAAGGGACCACATTATGGATGGCCTGATTCATTCAAATTATCTTTGGCCAAATTGTTGATATAAAGAGATTACCCGCCGTGTTAAAACCGCCAACCACCACGTATCCTCTGCCATCATACACTGCGGCCGGCCGGACAGAGTGACTATTGAATCTCGAGGGGCCTGAGATGATAATCTTCTGTTTGCTATCGATCACGTTGGGAAACATCTACAAGCAAGTCACTCACTCACTCACCATAGCCCAGACGGCTGATCCGAATTTTAAAATTTTGCCTCCCAATAAAAGTTGAATCAATCTGAATTTCAACAACGTAGGACTTGTTTTGGGATAAATTGAATTTAACCCTTCATGAAACTGGTACCCTTGCTTTTGTCTCATGCCTTGGACGGCCAATATTGCATCGTTAACGTCATTGTTGATCTATTTACAGGACGATCTGTGCATCGGTATACCGTGTTCTACAAGAGGTAAATTTTGTCAGATTAAAGGAAGATATTGCTGACAGCTAAAATCACATCTCTTTCACACCTGGGTCGAAGCAACTGTGGTAAAGAGATTCCATACCAAACGTCCAAGGGCCTTCAGTGATAGAAGTGTTTGGCGGACCTACATGTGAACAGCTCCGTTTCAAATCGCCGTTCAAGCAACAGTAAATTGAGACATCAAATACATGTGGTCTACTTCCACGTTTTGGTGAATTCACAAATCAACTGTTCCGTATCATTTCGTATTCTGACAGCTGCAATCTCTGGGGAAACAACCTATGTATATACATATAGCGATGATATTAGATATGAATAGGCTGCTTAGCTAAAAGTATGCATTCTTGATTACGTGGAAGTAATATCCGAGACAGAGCATTGTGAAGGAAACGTTCAGTCAACGAAAAATGTTGTTAGTAAAAACGTCGGGATGGGTCGGCAATTCGTATTTGATGAATGTGTTCTCTTTGTTCATATTGAGTTTGAGGAAACAACGCCTTCGGTTGTTCCGACGAAACCAACACCTGAGCTGACGACATCAACCGCTATGGACAGGTTGGAACGACTTACGCCTATTTCACCGACAGTTATGTGCAGGACCGATTAGGATATCGGAATGAGGTCCTTCGATGGTTAAAAGGCTCTGCCCACTCGTCCAACAAGACCGGCGGTACAGACGAATGCGGAGAAAATATACTAGAAAAAGTGATGTTGGAAAATGGTTTTCAGATGGGTGTAGTCAGTGTGAGTGTGTTGGTGTTGGTGTTGCATTATGTACTAATAGAAAAGACTGTTTAGCCTGCCAATAAAACCAAGTGCGAGAAGTCCTGTTCCGGTTCGGCCGACCCCAACATCTGAAGCTTAAACAAACGATGACATCTGTAAGCGCTATTTTGATGGTTGTAACCGATGTAGGTGTTAGTGTGGATAAAACAGCTTGTATGAGGAGAGCCCTGTCCTTTTGTTGTCCGAGCAAAACTGTAAGTTGATCACACGTACTCAGTGGCATATCTTAGATCAAAGAAAATCGTACAGAAGAAAATCCCAGAGCAAAGTAATATACATGTATTTTTGGGTACGATTCTTTTGATACATCTCTGTTACCTCAACAAATTTCTGATAATCCACCAAGGAGAGAAAGCGAATTTCGTTTGGTGTTAAATTTTCCCGTGAGTGACGTCTGCATGAAGATAACATGTTAACGATTCAGACCAGGGCCGACCAAGCGATTAGACGATTGGTCACACAGGGAAGCTCTCATGTACAATCATGGAGTTGACGATTGTGTAATCACATGTAAGAGGTAATAATAATAATAATAATAATAATTTATTCAGATTAAAAGTGCTACATTAATGGTAAAACATTTTCTAAGCACTGGACATAAGTGAGACAAGGATAAAACATATATGTACAAGTAAAAATCAGTGAAACGTTTTTTTGAAAATGTAAGTTTTAAGGTTTTTCTTAAAAGTGTGTTTGCTCGAGGCGGCGCGCAGAGCACAAGGCAGCTCATTCCAGAGTTGCGGCCCCAAAATATGTACAGAATGATCCTCAAGGAGCCAGGGATCGTTGGCGGAGCGGAGTCGCCGCGAAGGAGTGTACACTGGAAACAAGTCCTTCATGTACTTGGGGCTTCTATGGCTCTTGCTCTTGTATCCAAGAGCCATAGAATTTTGTGAGATGTTCCTTTTATTGGATGCAATGTATTGTGTCGATGCAGCTGTCGAAATATCTTTGACCTGACGACAGAGCTCAGTCTCCAAATACCGTAAGCTGTTAGGACGCGTACGTAAGTCTCAGTGACCAGTGAGAGATTCTCTCCGCGAGTGACGTCTGTGTGCTACCTCATGTCAGCGCGTTAGCTCACATACAACATGCCCAATCTTGCAGACATGAATTTGAATGTGCGGCTGCCAGTTTTAGTAGCTATGTCAGTGAGATGATCTCTCAGACATGAAGTTTGTGTGTGACGCTAGCTTTAGTCACAAATCAACAAACGAAACTGGACCTATCGATTTTTGATTGCCGTTTGGCATTCCAGCTGTAGGCTATATAGCTTGGTCATGTTGGCTAACTGACGTCTGGAAAAAAATCAGCAACTATAAGACGAAAGGATTCTGTCCTGTATATATTCATGACGATGTAAGATGCAGTCGACGCTATGCCGATGCTCGTTAGGTTGGTTCCCTCAGGCCCACCACCAACAATGGTTACATTAGTTGCGCTTCCACTACAAAAAAGCCGGCATTTGTCCGCTCTTATTCTGCTTCCATTACAGAATAGCCGTGTTTAATAAGTCCGGTTCTATTAAGTGCGGATCTATTTAGTTCGAGTTGCGCTTCCACTACAAAAAAGCCGGTATTTGTCCGCTCTTATTCTGCTTCCATTACAGAATTGCCGGGTTTAAAAAGTCCGGTTCTATTAAGTGCGGATCTATTTAGTTCGGATAGCATAGCCGATCATATTCCGAATCTAGATGCGGATAAATTTTGTAGTGGAATGGCAATAACACCGGATCTATTTGTAGTATTATGCTCGGCTACAGGTGGCTCCACGGTCGCTTGCGACTGTGCATGACCTATCCAAACTAAATAGATCCGCACTTAATAGAACCGGACTTATTAAACCCGGCAATTCTGTAATGGAAGCAGAACAAGAGCGGCTTTTTTGTAGTGGAAGCGCAACTTTTATGTGCGGATGCGACTGGCACTGCAGCTCATGATGAATGTGGGCAATGAGGTCGGCAATTAACGTTTCTTGGCATGCTCAGCAAAATTGTTAAGCATTCTTTATAAACAATTTCTCTTGGAACAATCTCCTCTGCTCATGACGACGTTTCTAACATGCTTTTATCAACCGACATGTGGGCTAATGGTCATGCTTTTGTCAACCTGTAGGCTACCGTAGGCCTACATGTACTTTTTGGTGCGTTGTGGCATCAATTGAAATTTCCGGTATTAGGGAAACTTACTCAGATACGAATGCTAAACACAATTTACCATTACATTCTTCTCATATTCCATCAAAAATATAAATTCATCTTAATTGATGCCACAGTACCAACATTTCCGATAAACTGCTTTTAGACCGGAAAAGCTGGTTGGTCCAGACGAAAAAAAGTTGAGATGAATTACTCGGGATAATAGCGTTGTGTTTTCATACAAATCGTAATGTTCTTTTGTTCTTAATGTTACTTGCTGGGGGTGATATTAAGGCTTTCTTACAAAAATACTCAAGTAACAGTCGAATGAGGGAGTGGCTTTTGCAGTAGTAATTACCAAATGAATAAGTAACAGTCGAATGAGTGGCTTTTGCAGTAGTAATTACCAAATAAATGTGTACCCAATATGAAACTTGCCATCAGCAAACGTTGTCTACTACCGTCTCGTTTTAACAGACATGGGGGGGGGGCAATATTTTTTTCTTGATATCAAATACCCTTCTTATGTTGTCCAAATGGAGGAGACTTACGGCAGTTTTAGATGAGTTGGCGGAGAATCCGTTCTTCTTCAACAGAGTCTGGTCTGAAATACAATTTAAAACAATCCTTTGGAGCTTATTATTTCAAAGGTGGTTTTCGCCGGTGAGGAAGTACATTATTTTACGTACAAAAAGGCAAGTGGGCATCTCCCCTTTCCTAAGCAGGAATGTATCGTAATGGTGGCCGGCGCAAAATACTTTTCTATGCACAGCTTTACATGGTTCAGAGTTTTATGTGAATAGTAATTTTTTGTCATTCTACAGGATGTTTCACAAACGACATTTATTTCTCTTGGTTTCTTTCTACTCAAGATAATTTTCCTAAAGCACACTTAACTTTATACATGTACCCGGTCAGGTTTTTTCTCATCAAAGAATGTACGTTTTTTCAAGAAACATTTCCAATAAAAAACTTATTTATTGCAACAGTTGTTTGTATTCGTTCAATCAAGCCTGCCTTCTTTTTTGTATTGGTCATTCAATCAAAAGGTATCCACATCGTCCTCGATATTCTGGTGTGGTAAATTGAACTCTCTTCTCGGTTGACATTCAGGTACAGATCGCCTGACTTCATCTACCTGACTCCCGTTGGTATTTTACCGGCGACGTTCTCTTATATGACCTTATCAGATTGGCAATTACCTCCAACTGACGTGTTTATATTTGTCCGCTTGTTGTACAAAATCCCTTGAGAATTCAAGATGGCAACCAGCTGCTGAAATGATCCATGCAATCTAACCCTTCAGTCATGAGGAAAAAGAATGATATTGTGACCAGAATTTGCCCCGAGTCTAATACCGATTGAAAGGTCGTGAATGAAAAATCGGTATGTCAAAACATTTCATCATTTCTTAAGTAAAGAGACGGCAGTATTGATTCTGAAAGTAAGAGACAAGATTAATATGATGGATCGACTAATAAAAATGCAATATCATATATTTATGGTAGTATGTGATATATTTTGATAGACCCCCGAGAAACGAAAAGTCAAAAATAGCCGAGACGTTATTTGAGTGTACCCTGAGTGTGTACATACGTACGTGTGCATGAATATAGATTATAATAGAGTTCTCGCAAGCCTCCGAACGGTGAACTCGAACGCCAATCCCATTATTCGATGCCACGAAGAGAGTAGTACTCAATATGGTAGTGGTAGCCGTGTTGATCGTCAACAATATCGAAAGGAGGGTGGTAACACCGATTTCTAATATCTTGATTTTACTAGTAAGCTACATGTACATTACATGCTGACTCTCGCTTATGGTCCGTATTCTAGAAGCTTCCTTAACTCTAAGGTCTACCTTTAGCTATTGTTTGCAGGGCAGAATACAAAAGCTTAAAGTGGACCTTAAGCATGGCGCACACGGGCGATTTTTCGAGCGATTTTCTAAGCGACCGGCCTCGCGACCACAGCAGCGACTGAACATATTTTTAGTTTTTTTAGTTTTTGTTGACTCGGTTGTGACAAATGCTTCATTGGAAGATCAGTGATGTCGTGGATGACATCACTGATCGACCTGAAAGGTAATTATCGCATGCGACGTAGTAGTCGCATCTGTAGTCGCCCCCATTTTAGTCGCTCGTGTGCGCCATGCTTTAGAGTTAAGGAGGCTACTGGAATACGGGCCTTTATGGTGTCTTCCTCAGGAGTGAGGGAAAATATTAGAACGCAAGTGTAGGAGTCAAATCAAAATTCCAGAATAAACAACAACATAACAAGTAATTAAGAAAGCAGAGAAAGGGGTAGACAAGCAGAGAGGAGGCAGACACGGAGAATCGTAGAAAAAACACAGGCTGAGAAGCTAGTAAAAGAATGGTCTAGAACAAGGCTTTATTATAAGAAGGTGAAAGAAAAACAATGGGCAGAATTTGGAAAAGAGAGAATGAATAAGGTTAAGGCATGAAGAGAGTACAAACAAAAGGGTAAATGTTGGCTTTGTGTTTGGGGAGCTATGCAAAAACCCTCTAAAATACATGTAGAGATGGTACAAATGCTGTCCACACGTGTTACCAAAGTGATTGAAAGCAATTCAAATCAGAGCCGAAAGAGCTGGAGAGTGTACATATGTCATGTACGTACATGTCTTATCCTGCACTTTGAATAACCAGATGCAGTACTCCGCCCTTCAGCGATCATGAGACGACTGAGTGTGACAACAAAACATGTTGCTGAAATAAGCTATTCGAACACAGCACTAAAAGGCAGCCACAAACATTTGTATCATATGTCATAAAAGACTTCGAAGGTTGGACGTAACCTAAAGTCAATGTTGGCAGTCTATATCTATGTCTATGTCGTTAGCATTACTTCTCCAGGCCCAGATATGGAGGCCTTTTTTCACGTGTCTGTCTGCTGCCTCTCACCTCATGGACTCTTTTTTCAGTTACATGTAGCTTCGTCTGGAAGACCTTCTATCAACGAAAAATCAGTCAGATCACGTTGCATACCCATCTTCCACTGCTAATGGCGCCTCTCCACGTCAGCATTTTTTCGCGCAAGTTGGCTTTCCGTAGAAGCACATTGGCCAGAAGTCGCCGTTTGTGCCACTGGCCTCAGCATACGTCGTAAAGAAATCGATGGTAAATTGCCAATTGAGGGTCGACTCGTGCGAGAAAATTTCCCTTTTGAGAGGTCCCTGAAAGTACCGTATTTATTACTAACTGCATTTAGCCATTATCCGCGCCGCTGTCTATTTGTCTGCCGTGAGATTATGCAAATGGAAGAGGGGAAGGCTCGAAAAATGGTTAACCAAATTTGAGGTAATAGCGAGGTTTCGCAAATCTGACGAAGCACGAAGTACGAAATAGGAAATTCAACTTCATTTCCAGGACCTAAAATATTTCTGGAGATGGTTGGTACCACAAATGTCCCTGCTGACAGTGCGTCTTTTAGCATACATTGTATCATGTAAGACCGAGAGAGTAATGGTGCATCTCAAACTTGACGCTAGGTGGCGATATGTGCAATGACGTCAATCATATCACCACTAGTAGCGGCGCTAGGTTTCCATCTTGGAAAGTAGTGCGAGCGCGGAGCGAACAGTAGAAATTCTACTGATTGTTAAGCGGTCACCCCATCACTCGTTTTCTACGCTTACAATATAGATCGTTGAAGATGGGTGTATAAAGGTATAGAGCGACACAAACATCGGTGGAGTAGATATAAAGTAATAATAAAGTTATTCTGTTTCATTTTCGACAAGATAAATACTGTTTTCTGCGAATAATACCATTTTGAAACAGAAGTTCGTGTCACGTGATAGACCAGCCCGCTGACGATGACGTCAAGGTTTTCAAGATGGCGATCTAGCGTCAATGGCAGTGTTAAAATTTTCATCCAAGTATCAAAAAATTTCAACGCTGCGTGGAGTATGGGTGCATCTTGAATTTTTGAATTACCACGTCATACCTACGAAGTGGAAACGAAAGATATATTTCAAAAATTAATATACACCATAACTCTATCGGTCTAACGTCATATGCCAAAAGACGCTCTTGCAGCAGGCGATATTTGTTGTACCAACCATCTCCTGAAATACATTACGTCATGGAAATGAAGTTAAATTTCGTATTTGATACTTCGTGTTTCGTCAGGTTTGCGAAACCTCACTAATGTGTTAGCCCCAAAAGCAATACACATCGATAATGCTTGCATTTTACATATCATGGTCGAGTTGGGAAACAGTGCACCGGCATGCAATCGTTCTCGCCGTTAGAATAACAATAGACCCGTCGGATACAGTCCTGTGCATGTAGAATACACATAACGTTGTCGTACCATTTGACGTACTCTCATGGATTAATCAACCATTTTTCTTACACCCAGCTATAACCATGCAGCCTTTGTCCCCTGGCTGCTGTAAAACGGCCAAATCAACGCATAAATTCTCTCTCACTGGGCAAGTGGGCGATGTTTTATGTCGAGCTATTGATCAAGTTGTTTTATCAACAACGCACTCTCGGCGCCGATCTGCGAAGGGACAGTTATGCGTGAAGAAGGTTCAAGCTATTGTCGGCTTGTTCACGAGACATGAACGAGGATGCTGAACGACGTTAAAAGTAGGCATCTGTACCAGTAGTAGTTACAATCCGACATACAGCAACCTACGGTAAAACTACCAGCACACGTCACCACTTTCGTTGCTCGTGCAGGCAATTCTCGTGGTCGGCAATTTTTGTGGCGGTTATCGGTTTACAGCAGACGTTACCACTCAGTGGTCTCGTGTGCTGCTGATGGCCACGCATCACCACAACTGGCAACTACAAGCAATTTTCGTGGTGAGAAATCAAACCGGTTTGATTTTCGGCAACTTGTGGCAATTCGTGGTCACCACAGAATTTCCGTGGTGAGTGGTCATTGCAAGCCACAACACACTTGGCCATTTTCGTGGCGACCACGAAAATTGCCTGTATGAGCAGCGAAAGTGGTGACGTGTCATCGAAACGAACTCGTACATATTTTCTTCTTTGGAGATTCAGTAGCTGGTAATTTTTAAATGTGGGCAATTCTCCGGTAACGGAATTACCCACATTTTAATGGTAATTTCAACATTGAATCGAAAGTTATAAAAAACTATGTTATCTATATAAAGTTATGTTCCACGTCTATTGAGAAACGACTCTCAGCATCAACTACCATGCAATAAAAACTGAAAGAATAGCACGCTTATGGTGATGTAAGCAATTGTTATTGCAGTAACGGAATTAATCAGAGAGTAATTCTGTTACCAACATTAGAGTCAATTAGGTGTGCTCTTTTGTCTTTGAAAATGCATGCAAGATATTCCGAGGGTGGTTTCTCTATAAATAGGGCCTATGCAATAAAATTTTTACTGATTAATCAAGGTGAGATTTGCCTGATTGTCCACCGGAGAATAGCCCAGGTACTTAACTTGCAGGAAAAGGCTTTAGAACATTCCTAAGTTCTTGTCAATAATAATAGTATTTGGCCTGGTTTTACTCTTTCACTTCAGGTGATGGTGCGGCAGGTGACCGTGGATGTAGGCTAATGTTCTTGTTATGACGGAACAGTGACCCCGAAAGTAAAAGGGTCCGAAGTGCAGGTGTCCTCCAAGCAATACAAGAACCATGATGATGTAAGTTCACTGAGGACATTTCAATGATTGGGCTGAAGGGATTTCTGCAAACCATTCTGAATGGCTATTACCTAAGAAGCTGACAAAAAGGTCCTACTACTGTAAAGATGATTTTAGTCAGTGTCAACAGGTTGGTGTCAAAGATGCCACAGTTCACAGCAGAACAGCGCACCTTTATGGTGCTTGAGTACACCAAAATCAATTCACCAACTGTGGTAATTTCTCCAGCACCTCCATACATCCTGACATATCTACATACCAAATCTGAGCCAAAAATATTCATGGCTTGGGTTCTAGGAGATATTTTAGAGATGACAACTTTTTTGAAACACCCTGTAGTAGGCATATTTCAATTATCGGATGATGAAAGAATGGTGACCACAGTTCTCACCCTCAATAGATGCCCAGTGGTAAAAGCTATTGAAATAAGAGTTACACCCGGTCCTGATCAATTTCCGAAGAAACGACGTCCATACAGACTCGGAGTTTTTTCCAATACCATTCGAAGAATAGTACGAGAGTATCTTAATTTCCCTACTGAACCATTTACTAGGTTATGGCTTATCACGAAACCTCATTATCTGGTGGATTATCTACCGGATTACACAATTTCCTCCTTATCTGTACCCCGATATTGTGGGAAATATCGGGGTACATTAGGTCTGCAGCTCAAAAGGAATGTAACGCGTGCAAAATCTGATGAGGAAGCATTAAGACTTTTATATAAAGGTTAAGCCAGGATGATTTATGCACTCATTCACCTTTTACGTGGAGGAGTGGCCATTTCAACTTCATCCGTAAGCAAAGATGGTGTATAGTGGTGTTTATTTTCCACTTCTTGATCTAACTGCTCGACGCTGAGATGTCGTCATCAGAGCAATAAAATGAAATTGGTGCCACCAACATCATGCAGCCGACATGGGTGGACGCCCAATTGGTATTTTCCCTGGCAGTGCATGCGCTTTGGTATTTTATGACAAAAAAAGAGTTACATATTTCTCTGTGTCCTCCTATTGAATAGTCCTGGGACGACCGCACAGGAAGTCCGATGGTGCTACCGGCGCCAATCGGCTGTTAGTTACAACGCATTTTCCCATTAACTTAACCGCCGATAGGCACTTAGTGCATCCTCAGCGCCCTCACTCTCCTCTAGTGTTTGGAGTATTGGGGAAAAACCGGCACAGAGCTGGCGTTATGGAGGGGAAATCAATTCTTTCACCATTAACCATCACAATTTCTCCCCACTTCCTCCCATTTCTTCCCATTACTAAACTCCCATTACTCCCAATACTCCCCAAAACTTCCCCAAAACCACCTATTTCACGTACAAACCGGCTACATTTATTACTCTGGCGATGCGGAGGCCGAGGGTCCTCTCCAGTCTGATCGCCTAACCTGTACTAGAATGGTGTCTTCCAGACATCCTTGGCCGCATTGAACGGATCTAAAGCAATTTTTCTCCTAACCCTGGTTGTATTGAATGGACCTCAAGTTTATCGTGAAAACGACCAGACTAGAAAGAACCCTCAACCCCCACCTCGCGCGGAAAAAATCCACTCGGGGAAACTAGAGTCCCGTGAGGCGAAGGATGATGGTTCTGTTCAGAAAGCGATTACCATTACAAACTCTTGCGTTGCCATTTCATAACAGAAATATTTGAATTGGCCAGCGGCATCGTAAAAAAGGGGTCAAACAATCCCACGACATTAACACACATTCATCACTCAAAAACCCTGGCACAAAACGCGTCCACTATGTTAAATAAAGCGTGGATAATACCCTTGTGTTAATAGAGTCACCCAACCCTGCAAGAACAAAGGCTCCGTGAACAAACGTAACTCCACCAATGTATGTGGCACAATCCAACAGATTAATACCCTTTGCACTACAACCAAAACATTCTGACGGCACCTTGCGAAGCAAGAAAATACCGAAAGCTTGCAACTATCTGATATCCCGTGTGATCAAGAGATTCTACACATGAACATGTCCAGAGTGACACAAAAGAAACCTCTCACCTAAAGCCGTTCAAAACACTGTAAACCCAGAGCCATGGCTGTAAGGTAAAGCCTTGGTATATCCAAGGGGAATGCCCCAAACCAATAATACCAGTCCGCTCCAAAACCGGATTTAGCCTACCCCACACAGAATACTGAAGGAGAAGGCGAAGCAACCATACCATATCTCTTCCGTACACCTACGGCACACCCCTCAAGAGAAAACTTGACATTATCCCTCAGCCCTAAAAGCTGTTCCCACGGCAAACCCACAGGGGAGAGCCGGACAAATATAAAGAAAACAGAACAGAAACGAAAAGAGCAACACTCAGACCGATAAATCCTAAAAGATTCCCGAGCCCTCGCGGGAACAGGAGGAAAGCACGGGACGACCGCTCAGGTGGACGTCCAGTGCACAAAAGACCCCGATTACACTACTCGTCGTGTGAGGGCGCTGAGGATGGTAAAGCAATAAAATGCTAAGCATTTTAAACATTGTAGCCTAACAGGGCTCACTTTCTATGCACGATAACTTTAATAATAACCATTACACTCAAAAGCATCTCAGAAAATTGCAATGTAATTGTGAACATGTTTCTTCAGCAGACTGTAATTTTCTTTCCACTTGATATTCTACAGAGACAAGGTAAGAAAATTTGCCTGGTACGAATTGACACCTTGAGCACTGTAATTCAAGCCCACCGCGCACAAACGTAAAGGATTTTTGAAATTGGCAACACCGAACACTCCGGACCAACATAATATTGATATCAACGTTCAATTTTACGGATATTGTATGTTAATATGCTGCTTTGTCTGTAGTCCTGTGAAATGGCACGGTGAGGGACGTGGGACACCAAAATAATGTACACAAATTCAGATACATCTAACGCCAAAAAATAACAAAGTCAACAAATATATTTGAAAACTCTGCCAGTTTGGTTGCAGCCAGGATTTAAAGGGATTCAGAGACATTATCTTAGTCGTCATTCGCTTGTTCTTCCCATCCGTATTTAGGCCTAACCCTGCGCCCGATCAACGTCAGGCATCACCGCATTATGTCGGATGGGTGAGTATAAAAACCATATTATAAGCTGGTGTCGATAAAATCCGAAGGAAATTACCGAAGCACATCTTACCATTTGCAATCCACCGTTTTTTAAAACTTACTCTGCTACTGTCAATTATGCAACATCCAGGAACACATTATGATTAATCTCATTATGTTCAATCTCATCGGAAGTGTTTTCTGAAATCATTCAATTAACAACTTAATGAATTAAGATAAAATTCGAACATCATTAGAAAAACTATGAAATTAGAAAATGGAAACTTCATTTGACTCGATTAAATCCTTCATTAATACCTTTTAAATCAATTGGAAATGGCAGTTTAGATGTCTCACTGAGTTTTTTCTCGACCTATCCAGCACGAGTACGGTTTCTTCTTGTTCTTCAGCAATGCCAATCAAATGTGTTCAAATGATAAGAACGTTTCTAATTATCCGTCATGACTCATTCCATAAGGAATCAAACATAAAGGTTCAACTTACAAATTTAGCATTTTATAAATGTGGACAGTATTCCTTTAAACCTCAACAGATTTGCATTCGAAGTGTATCCCTCAGTTACTTCATCGTTCGCAGTTAAACATTTACGTTTGATTCCTTTTGGTCATTCTCAGTATTTTCTGTTTTGGATTGGTTTTGCTCATGAGTAATGAAAAATATCAATTAATTCTGCCAAAGAACAAGCCCTTTAGTCCCCAATCATAACCCCCTTGAACGACCCCATTACCTGGCGTCTTTTGAAGCAGGCACTTCACTGACAAGTTACATCTTTATCAGATTGACATGCTTCTAATAAGCATGATAAAAACGTACTGTTTGTTCCAAAGGCAATACGTCAGAACCAAGCATATCAAACATGTCAATCATTCGGATTTCCACTTAACGGTCACCAACGACGTAACACCAACGACGTAACAATGCAAAGGGCAAAACTTTTTTTCTTAAGCCTAGTTTATACTTCGACGCAAGACCATCGGCGTCCGACGCGCGATCAAAATCTGGACGCCGACCTAATGAAGTAGGCTTATGTCGGCGTACAGATTTTGATCGTGCGTCGGACGCCGATGGTCTTGCGTCGAAGTATAAACTAGGCTTTATGCGTGTACCCACAAAAAATGCGTGTCCGCCAGGATTTGTTTCTCACAATACACCAGAGGGTATTTTCCCTGACAACTTTGAATAAACAGTAAATGACAAAGTGTGATGTATCTGGCAATGTCATCAGACTCACCGCACAACGATGACGTTAATTGATAACATTATTCATCACACAACCAATCACGGCGCAAAACACAATTCACTGCCTCAGACGGATGTCATTCGTCGCAGCTAAAAATAAACCGTCTAGTGGTTTACACTCTGAATGAGTCTCATGCCTCGGACTGTTGACCGTCGGGATTCGATGAGTTTCATATCATTGATATAGAGGATATTTCGTCAGTCGGTAAATATAATTATGATCGTCACCTGCTAGCCGCTTTCGGACATGTCGGAGCCTTCGAAACTTTCGCATGTCGGAGCCTTCGCAACTAAACATAGGGCCGTAAGGTCCACCTTAAATCTATTGTTCTCGATGGTTTTACAATAGACGTAAGGTCGACCTTTGCGTTAAGGAACGTAATACGACCCAGCTGAATGAGAAAATACATGTTGCATTTGCATAGACATCGTTTCAACAGGAGCCATTGTTACGTAGGCCAAAGCGAATGGTCATGTTCGGTAACAGAGAGCAGCTGTAGAACAATGCGATGAAGGTGTTGCAATCCCTGAACTAAGGCACGATAGATGATTTTTGCTCGCCGCTGTGCAGAAGTTCTTGTGTACTGCCGCACACGCCATTGATTCCAGCGAGACTTGGTCACATCGCTGGTCATCAACCCAGATAAATTCACTTGAATGTCTACTCGAATTCTTGTTGACAACAAGCCAAATTTCATTCATTATGAACCTCTGTTACTGTATGAATAATAAAGAACGTGTCCATCCCGTCAACGGCGGACTGGAAAAAGTGACGGGACACGAACGTGACAATCGAACGAATCGTGAAACAGGATTGGTGCTAGATTGGTCAATAAAGCGAGAATGGCAAACGATAACATGAAGAAAATTGGCGTATTCTGCATACTATACGTTCCTTATGTCTTCTACATGCGTATTTGAGTGCTAGAAGACATGTACTGTATCTTCACAACAAGGGAAATTTTAAGAAAATCAAATGAATGATTTCTTAAAGAATAATGAATTATTTCTTAATTAAAGGGAGACTACACTCATTGTAAACTTTTGAATTTTTATCAATTCATGGAGACTATACCATGAGTTGTGATGTCACTAGTGTCCATAGGATGAAGACCTTTATTGTTGTGAATGACCTTGTACTGTGGCTGCCTAGGCCTGTTGGTTGTACCTTCATAAATATGCATTGAACACATTATGACATCACATGTGCTGTGCGGTGTGGTCCCTTGGAATGCAATAAAAATGCTTAAAATGATGCGTTTGCTGATTTAAAAAAAGACATATTGCAGATATCAGTAATTTGAATGTATTAACAAGGTACAAAAAGCACAAAATTGACACACTAAATGATAATAAACAAGAGTCAATCTCCAGAATTCACGAATTTTCGACCCCAACCGGGGTCTTTTTCAAGTGGAACTTTGCAATCTGAAACTCTAGAAAAGACAAAGAAAAGACTCTTTTCTAGAGTTTCAGATTGCAAAGTTCCACTTGAAAAAGACCCCGGTTGGGGTCGAAAATTCGTGAATTCTGGAGATTGACTCTTGTTTATTATCATTGAATGTATTAACGATATTTCATAATTTTACACAATGAATGGCGACTCCCTTTAACGTCAACTAAGTGTATTCTGAAAATATTTTTTCGCAGCATCACACACATACTAAAACCACAGCGAGCGCCTCATAAATTTTTGATACTAAGATTGATAAATCATGCGAATCAACGCCATGTACCTTACCTTTTTTATTTGATAAAGTTATCCTCAATGATAAAAAGGCCAACGGTGAGTGCTCTGCTTATCCGCTTGAGTAACAGCTTAAAATCCATTAAACGAATTGTATAATTAGTGGGCCGTTTTGTTTGTTAAAATGGCAAACATGATTATAACGGGTCGTTTACTAGCTGTCCATAACGTGCTGCTGGAGCGAAATCAATATTTCTCAGGAGAAGCAGGTGATGACGCAACCCTAGGCGTCGTCAGGTCATCCAGATCATGGTGAAGTGACACGAAGCATAAAACTAGATGTACCGCAGCCTTTCTTGCCTGTCCACGCGAAGTAATCAGGCACCTTGTTCACAAAGCCGCCGTAATTCCTGCGGAACCGTAAGTTGGCCAGTGCTGTCTTTCATCACTCTGGTGAAAGTGCGGTGAATGAAAAGCAAACCTGACGGCTTAGGATTCGCAAGTTGTACGAAGGCTTCCTGTGCAAGATCCCGTGAAGGCTGATCTATCTGGTATTGGACGTATGATAGAATAAGCCGACAGAAGAAGTCTTGGACAATTAGATGTCAACGACGTGAAATCGGAACTTAAACCTACATGTACAGGGTGACCCAAAAACTGCCACCCATGAAAACGTCCGTAAAATCTTTAATAATTGAGCAATTGCTTTAATATTTCAGGTTTATGAAGAAGAATCATTGCAAGGAATATTGAATTAGAGCAGTTTCAAAAATGCCTTGGACAGTTCAAGAAAAAACATTTTGTGTAGAATCTTACTTTGAGACAAAATCAGTGGTGACTGTGCAAGCTCGCTTCAAGAGAAAATTTCGATGTCGTCAATATCCAAACAAAAATCTCGTGTACAGGTGGGTCCACAAATTCAGGGCCCATGGAACAATCTTAAACTTGAATGCTAAGGGCCATCACAGCCAAAATCAGGGCAGTGCCAAGAAAGGAGTGTGTCTGAGTTATTGACAATTTTGCACGTCGTATATCCAAGTGTGCTTGCAACGCAGAGGTGAACATATGGAGCATATCATGGAACGGCAAAACAAAGACTGTTAGACATTCATGACTGAAACTTGGTGGACAAGTCAGGCGTGGACTGAAGCTCATTTGTACCAAATATGGTTGGATTGTAGAAAGGATTGTGAATTTTATTAACGATTCCCGGCATGGGTGGCATTTTTTGGGTAACTCATGTCTCATATCTGATGATCCTGGCTTTAGGAGGAAGTTCGTGTTCTTTCCTTCTGGGCCAACAAATCAGTTCTCCAGAATCAGTAGTAAAAAATACGTGATGACCATACGATTGTGCAAGAAAAGCAAGTGTACCATATAACGTTCGTTTGTGCCTTTTCAACTTCCAATTACCATGCCTGATCTTTATCTTATAAACGGTATTAAGAGTGTAAATCATGCCTGATATACCCACTAAGAGTTCGCTAGAATCATATTCAGTCAGTACTACTACATCAGTGGAAAGAAACACTGCCTGGATGTTTTCTTTCCCGCACCGAACGTGTTCGAAGACGGTTACATTCGTTACATCATACATTTTCCGCCTGGCTCTCAAAGTAACTGTGAATGGTTGGAATTCAAATGTGTATAGATTCGTTTCGAAGTCACACTGAATGTCCAACATGATCATCAAATTATTGAAATAACCAAAATCATTCTTTCTGTAAATGCGTTTGAAACCCAAATCTTTTACATATTCTAGCCTAAAAAGAAACCCTCTGTCTTTTATCTTGAACCAGTGCAAATCGGAAATCAACGCCTTGTACCTTTGTTTTTCGTTCGTTTTGTAATAGAGTATTTCAACAAAAGCGTTGTACCCACACGTGGTCAATCTATGCTCTTTGAGCTTTCTTCCATGATTCCTTAATCTCCTTTTGATATCTGCATACGGAATGAATAATTCTCGTGCGGAATGGCCATCCAGATCGAATACATGCACGATGATTCTACCTACCTTTTTTGTTACCAGTTGAAAGCGTCCAGCTTCATTCCCTAGGCTGATGACGTCATTCCCAATTTCACCCGTGATATAAAGAGCTTTGGGTATTGTAAAGTGACTCTTTAGCTTAAACACGAGCCTTGTTCTGTCGAAAAAGTAAACGTACACATTTCGTGGGGAAGAAAAATTATTTGAAATATCGATCAACATTATAACAGCTTGGCATTTCTGATGGTAGTATATAGTAGAATACATCTTTGGAAACTCCCCCACTATATCGATGTCCTGTCCGATGGATATACAATGTATAAGGAAGATTATAAATCCGATTACTGGATTTGACGCAACGGAATACAGTATCCCCACCGCATCATTCTACCATACAGATTTCCCTGTCTGTTACAGCTGTAGAAGTTAGCATTGCGACAGGACCAAATAGGTAAAGGTCTCAGGTCCCAAATGAAAACTTAAAAGTTTCGTCCATACGTATGGTACAGGATCTATGCTTGGCGAGTTTTATAACACGTGACCAAGGCATAGGTGCATTAATACGTTCTGGTTATAAACAGGAGGCGAGGGTATAGGGGGAGGAAGGTTGCTCCGCAACGTACACATCTCCTATATTGTACAAAGAGCAGGCCCGTTAAACTGATTACAGTGGAACAAAATGGCATTCTGCACTGCACTGAGAAGGGCTTAATAGAATTGTTATGCGAGTTGGTGGCTCATAGGCGTCCGCGTACCGGTGATTGTCACGCTCGCATTGGGGCCTGATGGTGATTCGTCATCTCATCAATTAAAAGCTGTCAATGGGCGTGTTACACATTGCTGATGAACCAATCACAGACAGGACGTAAGCAAAGTGGACTTAACCAGAGGCGCCACATATCGTTACTTTTCTCCTCACCAATCACATCACCGGTTAACATGGTTAAAATGGTCAACCTATCCTTACATTTTTGTTCGTTCACTTCCTTCACCTATTCGGACGAACGTTTATAGAATCACCTCGAGATCGAAATCGACAATGAGAAAGACCTCTAAGGGAGTAAGAAATAAAAATGGAAAAATAAAAAGTGGGAAATTTTGGAATTTAGCGCAATTTTTTCAATTTCTCAAATTGAGAGAAAATGTTTTCCCATTTTGAGAACTTTTCTTAAATTGACATGACATTTTGTCTGATTTTCGGGTGATGTTATCTCAAAATGGAAAAAAATGAGAATGTGAGAATGCAAAATGCCAAAAATTCCCACTTTTATTTCTTTATCCCTTCTCCGAGTAAATAATGCTTCGATTTGTATTTTGTTCCTCAGAACTCATCTCCTCGGAAAAACCAAACATTGCTATTGACCTGAGTGATCGTTTTGTAACTTTTAAACTAGACTGATCTATAAATTTCATCATCAAGCAGAAACCTCTGAAACCTTGATGAGAGTGGTGTCCATTAGCAACAAGATTCACCTTCATCATCCATAATGCGACTCCACCTCCAATTTTTGTCTTGTTGCAACTTACTGGTCTTGCAATGCGGCAGTTACTTTTCAAAACGCCCGGTCGAAACGAAAAAAGCCGACAGTCGTCGCCCCTAACGCAAAATAGGCTACAATCGATGCATGACTTGACTTGTGCGGCCACACGTGTATAAGAGAAACATCCAAACCCGTACTCCGCGAGCTTGAAAACAAGTGGGATCATTGCGGTGCGCATTGATTCACAAATCATCTGCTTCATGGTGGCCATTAACACATTTTGAAACCTCCTTTATCCGTCATCCATACCCCGAGATGTAGATTAGTACAGGGAAAGAGTTGGCTGTGGACAGAGCAAAATACAAGTGCTTGCAGTAAAGACATCTCAGCAATAGATCTATTATTAAAATACATGTATTACTGGTTCTTAGTTGTTGTGTTACAATCTTTACATGTAAGTGACTTACATCCGATGTACCCAATCTCAATAATCTATTGAATACATCCAGTAAATATGGTGATTTTGATCTTGCGCAATCGATCGAAGTAGAAAGTTGTCACAATAATAGTATGTCACTCATCAATTGATAAATTGGAATTGTTAGACTTTTTTATGTACAGTTTTTGACAAAAGTTTATCTCCACCAGATACTTTGAATATTTCATACTGGGCCAATTTTAACATGGCCGCCATTTTGGACACTTTTTCCCGCATATCTCTAAGAGACCTATACACCCACATTTTCGGGGACGTCGAATTGAATGGTCCTATCGGAAATAACGTCACAAGTCCGCCATACTGGATTCCATGATGACCGCCAGAGAGCGAGGGGTATTTGTTAAACCTCCAATAATAGATAATCTACGTTATTTGGGTGTTAACGAACGAACCATTCGTCCTGAGAGAACAAAATGACACAAGATATGGATACGTCCTTTCACCAACAACTGTAACATCCCAAAATTTCATTTGCATCTGAATTTACCCATTTATAAGAAAAGCAAAGTTGATATATGGTAAACCAGGTCTGGGTAAACGCAATCACCTAGAAGTAGGCTACATGTACAAACGGGTTCAGATGTTTTCTGTTAGTGGGATACATACCTATACTGTAAAAAATGGAATAGTCCCCGCGGGTAAATTCGATTTTACCACAGAAAAGGGTAATATTTGCTCAAAAGCGCCGGTCAATATTACCTATCCGTGGGTATTCTCAGGCGCCTTCCTTATTATTGCAGGTAATGTTTACCTGGAACCGTGGGTAAAACTGGGGACAAGCTTACTCCCTATATTCCCGTAGATAAATAGGTAGTAAGCTTGTCCCCAGTTTTACCCACGGTTCCAGGTAAACATTACCCCCTATTGTAAGGAAGGTGCCTGAGAATACCCACGGATAGGTAATATTGACCTGCGCTTTTGAGCAAATATTACCCTTTTCTGTGGTAAAATCGAAATTGCCGATGGCATTGGTAAAATTTACCCGCGGGGACTATTCCATTTTTTACAGTGAAACGAGGGTGCGAGGAGGTTTGGGTGGGGGTTCCTAGCAAAGTACATGTATCTACCATTTCATACATGCTGCCGTATTGGCTGTCAAAAGGTGAAAGGTCAGTAAACGATGATCACTGCAACAACACCATCAACACAGCGTCAACACTACAGGTGATGACGTCAAAACGTCCTGCAGTGAAGATTTGACGTCGTCGTCGGCCAGTTGAGGCTGCACTGCATTCTTGTTGAGTTGTGTTCACTGCATTGTGTCCACACAGGCTGCGCGAGACTGATTATGTACAGACCTGTGTAGCTTTGGAACGCATCACCTCGGCGAGACCTGGCCGAGGTGTACGTCCGCGACCTCATCACAGCGTAGGAAAAAAAATAAATCCAAGTTATTGGCTTAACATTCTTTGTTTAATGCAAAAATATTCACAGATTTTTTTGTGAATAATTGTATAGCAAGTGGCAAATCTCATAATAAGCGAGGTTTATAGGTATTTTGATCCTAGAAACTACATGTACAGGGATCGAGGGATCACATGATCAGCCAAGAAAGTAGTTCGCTCTCATTCATCCGACGCCATCTTGATTACCCACAATCCTGTGAGCACGGCGTAACAGATTGGTGCGAGGTATGAGCGCCTTCTGTTGTAATAATGGTGTTCGCTGTGGTGTGCTCCGCCACACTGACACTTTGAATCGAGAAAAAAATGGCGACCGTTTCTCGGCCCAGTCACGTGACAAGTGGCTCGTCAGTGGGAATACCTCAATACAAGTTCGAGATACATGTAAAACCATGGCAACCTGAGGCAAATTCCAAATGTAATAGGTATGAATAGAAATAAAAACTACTTTCTATCCTTTAAAAGTGTTGTTTTATTTAAGCATCCCAAACTACAATTTATCACTCTTTTGGCGGTTTTGAAGGTTTTCTGAAAAGAAAAAATTTAAAACAATGAGGGGGGGGGGTTGCTAACCAACTATTTTTTACATGGCCTAAACATAATTTTGTCTTGAAATTCCGCTGATCGGATGAGTTATCCACATTATAAAGAAGGGAGCACAAAGCAGAAAGACCACCACGATTGACGGTCGGTCAGATTTGCGTTGCAGCTTCCTCCGTGCTATACATGTAGACTAATAACATCCATTGTTCCCATGTTTACCGGATATTCTAAAACTTTGTCGGAGGGTTGGGCAGTGCTAAAGATGTTCTGCCGAAAAATTATCTATCTGTTTATTCCAGCAGACCTTAAGAAGGAAAATACAACTTGTACACTCATGCCAAAAAGTAAATGGAGAGCGTTTTTTTTGTCTTCCGTTGCTGAGGTATGCACACGATGGGGTTGCATCTTTGATACCTGGCCCTTGAACATCCCCATCTGTATGTAGGAGAGAAAATTTCACGGAAAAAAATTAATTATCATGAAAATATCACTATTTAAAATATCAACAAAATTGAGATTTTTGAAATCTTAACTTTTTTTACCAGAAATGACTTATCAAGTAATCTATGGAAAACTATGGAAACTATGGTGAAGAAAGTGTTCGAAAGTCTTGGCTAACTTTGATGATATTTCAGATTATCAAAAATAACAAAAATCTGAAATTTGAGATTTTTCATGCGATTTTGGGTTGTGTTGCTAACCTTCACTAAAAGACTAAGACTGACCAAGATTTGGTAACTACATTACCCTCCATCACAGAGAAATTAAACTTTTTCTTTAAAATGCCTTGTGATGAAAATTGTCCCGTTTTTCATGCATATTTCCTTGAATAACCTAGAACAGGGCAAACATTTTTCAGTAGATTCTTCACCATGAGTCTTAGAATTCTTCATAGATTCATGGTAAATTTGGTTTTTATGAAAAACTTCATGATTTAAAAAATCTCATTTTCAATGATATTTTGAAACAGTGATACTTGCATGATATTTTCATTTTCTCCTTGAAATTTGCTCTTGGACATATACAAGAGATGTTGTAAGGCTATATATCTGAGATAGAACCCAAAATTATGCATTACTTCAGGTACAGGGTAAAAAACCACTGTCCATTTACATGAGTGTACTACATGTATAACACATGACACAAAGACCAACAACATCAGTCGGAGAAAGCCATCTTAGGACTCGCCTCTGAAACAGAACAACAACAAGNTATTCAACTTCTTTGACCAAGTGAAAGTAGACGCCAGTGTAATGTTTTTCAGAGCGGCCATTTTTCTGTGTTATTCCCATTGTTTGGAACACACTGGGAAACAGACTCACTGTTTCTCTGTGTGTGTCGCTTATTGTCAAGTCGTCCCTTATTCCGTCGTTCTGTTGTAATAGTGAGGTTTCGCAAATCTGACGAAACACGAAGTACGAAATACGAAATTGGGCTTCATTTCCATGACGTAGTGTATTTCAGGAGATGGTTGGTACCACAAATTTCGCCTGCTGCAGGAGTGTCTTTTAGCGGATGACTTCAGACCGATAGAGTTACGGTGTATATTAAACTTTGAAATTTATCTTTCGTTTCCACTTCGTATCCACGTGGGTGCTAAATGTAATCGAACATGTCGAATCGCGCGGAGTGGCAACACCGAGGAAGTTTCCTGATGAGAATGGTTGTATGTGTAGTTGCAGATCTGTAAGAAAAGCTCAAAATCATTGCCGTTTTTAGACCGGGGGAAATAAAATTTTACTGGCAAATGGACTCCTACAATGACGTCAGCAATAAAATGGCAGCCAGAGTCGAAGCCTTCTAGCCCTAGCGGTGTCTTCGACATGTTCGGGAACTAAAATGCCGCTTCACTACACTCCGGGATAACCTGACGTGAGCAGTGGCAAATCACCCAAAACCGTACTTTATTAGTATAGGCTACATATTGTCTACATCAAACCAAATGTGGTCATCGCGATGGGCATTCACAGTTATCTTTAGAATATAATGCTCCTTGTATGTACATGTAACTGTAAGTCTAGTTACGATCGAATTGCTACAAGTGTAACAGAGAGCCAAACAGCGTCCACAAGTACAGAACACACGAATGTGGAGAATGTGGGTCTGATAACGTGACCATGCATCTGACTGGACTTTTTATGTTCTTCCCATTGACACACACATGACATGCGCGGTTTATTTCAGCACCAAGCCTGTCATGTGCAGAAGTTTCTTCGTCAAATCGTCGGTCATACCCACTTTTCAGCGGATAAAACCACAGCACAAATGCGTACATGTATGTGCTGAGAGCTTCTATTCAAACGATGAGATAGAAAGGGAAACGAAGAACGTATGCGATGTTGACAGAACATCATATAGTATCATCACCATTTTTGTCCAACACGGTTTAGAGTGCAATGCAAGGTGAGATTCTAACGTGATATCAACTACATATGTACCTCAGAATAAGATAAGCAAATGTGGCTAGAAGGGTGCTGCCTAAAGAGATGGTTTCTCTTTACCCATTGGGGCCGAGATAAGGTTGAAAAGTGTACATTTCCTAACACGAATTTCTGATGTCTCTACAAAAATGCGCCTAGCTCCCAAAATTTGCAACCAAAACTGGTGACAAGGCACTCATTCTGGAGGCAACTAAATGGGCCACGACCTCATGCAGGTCTGCTTGTTCTAAAATGTCTGTGAGAGAAACAGGTCAGAGCCGAAGATGCAAGTAGGAAATGGTCGCATTCTGCCTACGTTTTCGTCAGGTTGCCAATCTTTAAACGTCCATATCTCGACAACCGTTGCTCCTACGCTTCTGAAAATTGGTCAGAATGAAGCTACTTTCTTCTCCTCTTTCTTTTGACGCTAGTCGCGTCGTCGTAGCTGCTTCCGTTCCGGAAATATGGCCATTTTGTCACGAGTCAGATTTGCACTTTGGAGCCAGTCAATCTAGGCCCCAGGACAAACGAAAAACGCAATTTTACCGAGGTTTCTTCAAGCAGAGCAAAATCGCGTATTCGGGAGGGGGGGGGGGTAGTCTCGCATTAAAAAATATGCAAAGAGAACATCAATCGGTCCACTGGTTACGATTCTATGTCAGTTTGAATGCACAAGGGTGGGTGTGTGGAACAGGCCAAAGCCACATATATGTGTCATCAGTCCCCAAAAGGGTTAAAAATGCGAAAAATGCTTCTGCATGTTATTCATTTCATTATGCGCTATATTTGACGACTGTTGCTGTAGGAGGACGATCATTTTCTATCTTTCTGGGCCAATAAATCAGCTCCCCGTGATCTGTGGCAAAGAAGCCATTAAAGCTACGAGAATGTAAAAGAAGAGTTACAGTACCAAACGACCTTCTTTTCAATGTCCAATCAGCATGCCAGGTATTTATTTTATAAACTTTATTAAGGGTGGAAACCATTCCTGTTATATCTGCTAACATCGCATTGGAATCGTACTCAATCAATACAACCACATCGCTGGAAAGGAAAACAGCTTGCGTCAATTCACTTTCGCACCAAACGTGTTTGAAGACCGTTATATTCTTTACATCATACATTTTTCGTTTGTCTCTCAGAGTGATTGTAAATGGCTGGAATTGAAATGTGTACAGATTCAATTTTTGGTCACATTGAATATCAAACAAGAAGATAATGTTATTGTAATAACCAAAGTCGTTTTTTCTATAAACGCGCTCGTAATCTAAATTTTTTACAAACTCCAGCCTAAAAACAAACCCTCTGTCTTTTATCTTGAACCAATATAAGTCGGAAATCAATGTCATGTTCCTTCGTTCATTGCTCTGTTTGAAGTACAGTACTTCGACGAAGGCGTTGTCACTGCATGTGGTCATTCTAAGCTCCTTGAACTTTCCTCTGTGATTCCTTAACCTCTGTTTAATATCTGAGTATGGAACGAATAATTCTCGTACAGAGTAGCCATGTAGATCGAATACAAACGCTTTATTTTTCAAGCCTAATTTTGTCGCCGGTTGAACTTTTCCCTGTTTGTTTCCAAAGCTAATGACGTCATTCCCAATTTCACCTATCACCTGAAGAGCAGTGGGTATTCGAAAATGACTCTTCAATGTAAATTCCAGCCGCCATTTGTCGAAAAAATATACATAGACATTCTGTGGTGAGGTCAGCACAAGAGTTGAAATGTCCGCCATCATTATGACAGCTTGGAACCTTTGATGGTAGTATATACTAGAATACGACTTCGGAAACTCTCCCACTATATTGATATCCTGCCCAGTGGATACGAAATATGAATCAAGTAGGAATTGGGTTTGATGGAAACAGATGCGACATACCCCTACTTCGACAAATTTCGCAAAGAGAGCCTAGTCGGTTACTTATTCGTTCTCGGGAACGTCGAAATCGAACCGCGATTCTGACCTCATTATTAATGCATTCATCGAGCAGAAATCTCTGAAACCACGATCACAACACACAGGGGGCTTTTTGATGTACGTGCAGTCTGTCAGTCAGTAGACTGAGTCTGCTGTGCACACAAAGAGATTAGTGTTTACTGGATGCACAGCGGCTTTGTTTTTTCTCGGATACACAGCTGCTGTGCAAATAAACCAGGTGTAATAATTTCCACTATCAATGCATTCATTCATCGAGCAGAAACCTCTGAAACCACACGACAACACAACACACAGGGGACTTTTTGACTGATGTAGATGCAGTCTGTCAGTCAGTAGGCTGAGTCTGCTATGCACACAAAGAGATTAGTATTTACTGGATGCACAGCGGCTGTGCATCCGCCGCTGTGCATCCAGTGGCTTTGTTTTTTTCTCGGATACAGCTGCTGTGCAAATAGACTAGTAGGTGTAATAATTTTCAGTGTGGTCATTTTTCTGTGCGACTCCCATTGTTTGGAACACACTGGGAAACCTGGGAAACAGACTCACTGTTTCTCTCTGTGTGTTACTCATTGTCAAGTCGCACCTTATACAGGTGTAACGTTTTTCAGTGTGGGCATTTTTCTGTGTGATTCCCATTGTTCGGAACACCCTGGGAAACGTACTCATTGTTTCTCTGTGTGTCGCCCATTGTCAAATCGCCGCTTATTCCGTCAATCTATTGTAATGTCACACTGGCACACGGGCCTCACNAGAAACAACATTCACCTTCTTAGACCACAGTGTGACCAAATCTCCGGTTTTCGTCGCGCTGCAATTTCGTACTTGTCTTGCAATACGGCAGCTACCTACGAAAATGACCGGCCGATACGAAAACATTCGACAATTATTGCTGGTGTAAAAGCAAAATTGACTACACTCTAGGGATGACTTGACTTGAGCAGCCACATATCCGTAATCAAGGCATTCCGAATCGTACTTCGTAAGTATGAAAATAAGTGGTATCATTATGGTCCGCATTCAAATGTATCCCGTATGTTTTTACAGCTGTAGTCACGAACTGGCACACTTGCAATTGGTGTGGCCATTTCAGCTGAGCTTTGGTCTGCTTTAGACCACCTTATACGCAAAAATAAACAGGTATGCACCGCTGATGATTAAATGACTATCAGGAATAGGCCTTGCCATCGGCAAAAGAGAAAAAAATCAAATGAGATAGAGGACCATTGTTACATTATTATTTAATAATTTAGCGATATTGATATTTATTCACAATGATCAATATTATCACATGAATAACCATGTCTGTCAAGGCGAACATGTGTTACCGGTATCTGCTTTTCAAGAGAGGCCTGACACTCATTTGGCTTGATGATACCAAGACAATAAACAAAGCCTAGATTTTAAAAAGGTATGCCGATTCAATATTCCAGGGGCCGTATGCATAAAACACCTTAAGTGTAAAATTTCCCTTATCTTTTGTTTGGAACAATAGTTTAAGGGAAATTTTACACTTAAGATGTTTTATGCAAACGGCCCCTAGTGTCCTCGATACCGAGGTTTGCACTTCTGATATCAGTTGGCGGTGTCCATGATGGTATAAAAGTTCACTATGACTGGGCCCCAAATCTGAACCCACCTAATGCATTTGATCAACATGTACATGCACATGTACCCGAGGAGAAGGTCCCGGGAGTGCAAGT
Organism: Notospermus geniculatus; assembly: GCA_002633025.1. Lineage (NCBI taxonomy): Eukaryota > Metazoa > Nemertea > Pilidiophora > Heteronemertea > Lineidae > Notospermus > Notospermus geniculatus. Next base: position 47,114 of record NMRB01001870.1, on the reverse strand, counting down.
CACCATACAATAGCCAGCTATTGCATGGTTATATTCGAATGGTCACTGTCTCTATAACCATAAAATGTATGTCCTAATAGCTGAAAAATAAAACCAGAGATATGCATTAGCTGAACAAGCCGGTTGTGATTTTGATCCAGATAGTCCATGAGCCAGCCCGATTTTGAGTACCAATTTGCAGAACAGATCAAACATGGATTTTTGGTCAGTCTGATGTCTGAGGTGTCTGAAGTCACATGATGGACATTTCAATTGTGTAGCTTTATACCCCTAATTAAGATTCTTAGAATCGTTCATTGGAATTCCACTGCAGTACTTATACAGGCATGTATTACAAATTGAACTGTCCATGTACAGTTAACTTTTTTCTGGCCAGTTTTAGACCCTATAAATGTATTACGAATAGATAGAAATATGGTACCTCTTATTCAGATAGCTATATTTTAAACATTGTATGACATCACTGTAACACAGAAACGACATATGTGCCAAATTTTGCCTAAAATGCATCAAAATCGCTGAAAACGCCATTTTTACAACAAATACTGATTAACTCGTATTCTAAACAGGTTTATCGGCCTGAGAAGTACCATATTTCTATCTATTGGTAATACATTTTAAGGGCCTAAAACCGACCAGAAAAAAGTTAGCTGTACATGGACGCTTGAATTTGTAATACAACTCTGTAATGGAATTGCAATGGAATTCCAATGAACAATTTTACGAACCTTAATTAGGGGCATAAAGCTACGCAATTGAAATGTCCATCATATGATTTCAGACACCTCAGACATCAGACTGACCAAAAATCCATGTTGGATCTGTTCTGCAAATTGGTACTCAAA
>NMRB01001870.1:13165-46031 GCA_002633025.1 Notospermus geniculatus | reverse complement strand
GTGCAGGGTGCCTAGATATATCTTCACACCAAATCACAACACTCTATGTCAAATAGCAATGAAATGTGCCACCAAACAGTGAATTTTGAACTTTGACCTCTGTGACCTTGAAAAGTAGGTCAAATCAAAAAGCCGGGATTTATGTGATGTAGTCTCATCAGAGGAACCCACCACAAAAGTTTCGTGGTTCTAGCTAACAGCGTTCAGGAGATACGGACAAAAGAAGGTTTTCACAAAGCGCCCCCTACAGGCCAGAGTGTACAAGCAGCGGCGCTAAGTTTCGGTCCAGAGATAGTTTTTACCATAGGGTACCTGTACACCAAATTTCAAGTTTGTAACCCAAGCGGTTTAGAAACGTGCCACCCCTGTTAACGACGACGACGACGACGACGACGGACGACACACCATGAGAGAAGCTCACCTCACAGAGGTGAGCTAAAAAAGTACAAAAAAAGTATATTCATGCCATGCCATTCATTACATTATACGAGTATCGGACGACCCTAGCTTTAGGACGATTATAGTTTTCTATCCTCCTGGGCCAATAAATCAGCTCTCCATGATCAGTGGCAAAGACGACATGGTAATTAGAAGAATGTAAGAGAAGTGTAAGCGTACTTTCCGACCATCGTTTATGCTTTTTCAACTTCCAATCGCCACGCCAGGAATTTATCTTGAAAACGTTGTAATGGGCGGAAATGACACCACTTATGTCTGATAACAGCGCACTAGAATCATACTCAATCAATACTACTACATCGCTGGAAAGAAATACTGCCTGGGTGCTTTCTTTTCCGCACCTAATGTTTTTGAAGACCGTTACATTCGCTACGTCATACATTTTTCGTTTTTCTCTCAGAGTCATTGTAAAAGGTTGGAATTCAAATGTATATAGATTCGTTTTCAAATTACATTGAATGTCAAACATGAAGATCATATTATTGTAATAACCAAATTCGTTTTTTCTATAAACGCGTGTATAACTTAAATCTTTTACATACTCTAGCATAAAAACAAACCCTCTATTTTTTTATCCTGAACCAGTGTAAATCGGAAATCAGCACTCCTTCTCCGTTCTTCTTGAAATACAAAACTTCGACAAAGGCGTTGTCGCTGCAAGTGGTCAACCTAAAAGTCTTCAACTTCCCTCCGCGATTCCTTAATCTCCTTTTGATATCTGAGTACGAAATGAGTAATTCTCGTATAGAATAGCCATGTAGATCGAATACAAATGCTTTGTTTTTCTTGTTCCAGTTTGGTGCGAGTTGAAATTTCCCCAGTTCGTTTCCAAGGCCAATGACGTCATTTCCTATTTCACCAGTGATATAAATAGCACTAGGTATACGAAAGTGTTCCGTAAGCTTGAATTTAAGGCTCCACTTGTCGAAAAAGTATACATAAACATTTCGTGGTGAAGACAGGCCGGCTGAAATATCCGACAGCATAGTGACAGCTCGACATTTCTGATGGTAGTATATAGTAGAAAACGACTTAGGAAACTCCCCCACTATATCAATGTTCTGTCCGGTCGATATGGCAGATTTTTAATTCGATTGTAAGAATTAATGTAAAAGAAAAACAGATACGAAAGGGGCTGCAAACTTAAGACAGGGTCTGTCAAAATATGCCAATTTTGGAAACTACTTAACCGATTTTCCTGAAACTTGCAAGGTTATTACGGTTGACCATATCATTGGAAAATATGAAGAAACAAAAGCAACAGACTGACCCTGACCTAATGAACTAAGACAATGCAATTTTTCAGACCCCCAAAAACACACCCTATGGGCCTGTAACTTCACATGTTGACATGTATACTCCTAGGTCAGGTGACCTAATGATACCAAGTTTCGGTCCGATTCGATTCTTCGCTTGGCCACTAGGTGGCCATATCCGAAAACACAAAAAGTGCAATAACTCCTGAACTACTGACTGGATCATCTCCAAATTCTTATCATAGGTACATCAAATAAGTATACATGACATATCTAACGGGGTTATGATTTGACCTACTATTTAATGTCAAAGAGGTCAAAATTCAAAATATTGCCATTTGGAGGCACGTTTCGTGGCTACTTTTATGTATATGAACTAAAGTATTCTAACTTGGTGTGATTATGCACCTAGGTCCCTTCTATGTGATCAGCATTTTTCGGCACGTTTTGCCTCAAACATGGGGAAGAAAAAGGCATTTTGTAACTTGGAAGAATATAACTTCTATATGTTTGCCAAATTTTAGCTCTATTGCACTTCAAATATGGCTGCCAGTCGTACATCTTGAAAATGTACCTTTGCGCATATCTGATGAACAATACCGCAAAATAGTTCTAACCTGGTATGAGGTTTCCGTGGAACATACTGACTTGTTCGTTCATCTGGTACATTCACCCTGGTGAGCACATGGTCCATGAACCATTTGATATACAATGTAGTTTTCGCAACCATCGGTTAGCCATTGGAGGAATTATACTGACAGTATAATTCCTCCAAGGTTAGCCCAACGACTACGTTTAGGCCTATCTATTGTTCGAGTATACACATACAATAGAAAATCTAATCAAAAATGTAGTGGTAGGTGTACATGTATCTGGGCGATTACGAAAACTTTCTATTGTTCCGACCAAAATAACTGTGCCAGCTGAGCATTATCCGTCCGCGTGCTCCTGGGGTTCACCACGAGAAAAAATTTTGAGATTAGAAGAACGACCTCACGGCGTTGTCATTCTCGGAATCCGGTTAGGAAAATGGTGTATTCGAAGATTTTTCATCAGGCGAGATCACAACTATCCGAACAGGAGCACGACACCTTTTTTGATTATCAAGTTCACAAAGAGAGAACCCCGGCAAATTTCGTTCACAGGAACATCAGACCGCGAGGATTCTTCCAGCAACTACATGTATGATCGAGCAGAAACCTCTGAAACCACGATGGCATTGTTTTGTATGTTTGAAACACGATTAACCTTCTTTGACCATAGTGCGGCCCAAACTCTGGTTCTCGACTTGTTGCAATTTCCCATATGACTTGCAATACGGCAGTTACTTTTAAAAACGTACGGTCGATACGAAAAGAGTCTACAATTATCAATGTTCACGCAAAGTAGACTGCACTCGAGGGATGACTTGACTTTATCAGCCACATGTGCATAATCAAAACATCCAGAATTGTACACGGTTAACATGAAAATAAGTGGGATCATTGTGGTTCACAAAAAACAAATATATATTGTTGCGAACAAGGTCCAGATGCATAAGAATTTAGTAATTGTACGGAGCTAGATTCGAGTCTCATAATGGTCAAAATATTTTGTCTGCTGCAGAATGTAGTTCTGTTGATATCAGCGCCATAAGACCACTACTTAAGCGAGCAGAACACCAGGCGATATCGCAAGTGATCTGATCGAAAAGTGTGATGCCTGTCAAGTTTGCGTTGGACAGCGATGCGTGGAATCTTCTCGCCAGCGATGATCGACAAATATCAAACAATCTATATTATAATTAACGGTGGCGCTTTAACTTCGAACACGAACTCCTCCGTGGTTTCTGATCGAAATGGCACCATTTTCACAGGAAGATAATAAGCAAGAAGTCAATCTCCAGAATTCACGAATTTTCGATCCCAACCGGGGTCTTTTTCAAGTGGAACTTTACAATCTGAAACTCTAAGAAAAGACTGAGCTGAAACCATAGGCCTAGATTATTGTCCGGCGCTTGATTTTTGCCTTTGGCACGGGTGCCAACTTGCGACGGCTGATACTCGGGTTATGTGTCAATCAATTTAATTTAGTTTTATACAGTGCCTCCGATACAGGTGATACTGCAATCGTATCGCGTTATTCAAAAGAATAACCATCATATTTAGAAGAAAACTCAGATAATTCGCAAACTGGCGAAATTTTAGGCCCCCTCTGGGTGATTAACGTAAAAATTTCGACGTCATTCCGCTGGCGAAATTTCAGGTCGGGACGTTAAACATTTTCCTCCCACACAGAGACGTCCAGCAAAATGCCATCCTCTGGCCACATGCATCCTGTGAATGTGCTCGCCACGGGTACCGGGTACCATGCTAGTACAATACACCAATAGCGATATTGCCGAGTCTGTGGTGGCTTACGAGAAGATCGGTGTAGAGTAGATCGCTTGCCATATCGCCTGGTGTGCTGCTGGCTGTAGTGTCGTCCACATCCATTGAAATTCAGTTCAAATCTGCTTCACAGCCTGTAACAATTTTGTAAGTATACAGAGCTAAGTGATTCACTCAATATCAGTAGTATCATCAGAAAAAGAAAAAATCTATTAAGATTTTTCGACTATTGTTTACATCATATTCAGTGAGCGATATCGATCGTCATACGCAATGATTTATCATCAGGGAATTTTTGCAACCGCCCAGTTAGGCCAACGAATACGTTCATTTATTCGGGTATACCCAGACAATAGAAATCCTAACCAAATGTAGGTGTAGGTCTATCTTCGCGATTGCGAAAACTATAATTGTGATTCACAGCTACGTTCGTCAAGGCGGACAAAGATAAACGTGTGAGTACCGAAAATGATGGGCGAAGGCGAAGCTATCAGTCTTATGCTCCGCTTTCACTAGGGAGTTTTCGCCAAGTCCCCGAAACGCCAAACGCGAACGCCAAATCCATTGTTCGATACCACGAAGAGAGCACTGAACAAAAGGATAGACGTTCGCGTTGGCGTTTCGGGGGCTTTGCGAAAACTCTTAACGCTACGTATCTCCCGAATCGCCCCGAATCTGAAATTGTCGAAATTCGTGGCTAATCGGGTTGAAAACTACATGTATGCCGAATCTCAAGAATGGGTTAAGAAACAAGTACGAATTCAAAGAATCATGTAAGAATTGCACGAATAAGGTACGACTCAGTTACGAATCGTCCGTTACAGCTTCGTGATCGATTCTTTTGCATTCTGGGCTATTCTTGGCCATTCGTGTCTGCGGCAAATTCGTGGACCCACGCCGAAAACATCCCGAAACAGGCAAGAATGTCCCGAATGTAGTGCGAATTAAGTACAAATCGGTCACGCATCGGCCACGAATCAGGTATGATTTTCGTAGCTATAAAAAGCGACGCCGAACTGATCAGGTCATAACAGTTCCCGGAGTGCAACAGTACACATCTCAACAAATTTCAAGAACTACATGTACATGTATCAAGAACTGTACGATGCCACGAAAAGCTTGAGCTTGCAGGAAGGGCAAGTGACGCGGCAAAGGCACCAAGCGCGGACGAGCGGAGGGAGAGGACAGCCCAAGGGGACCAACACCTCCACCAGAAGACATCCCTCCAGTAGATGGGGCCGACCAAGATCTTCCCCCGACAGAGGAAGAGCGCCCGCAAGAGGGGAAAGACCAGCCGCCGGAGGTCCTGGAGGGAACCGACGACACTGCCCACGGGGAGGCTACGCCATCCCCGGATCCCAAGGGTCCAAGACAAAGAAGGCGAGGATCCTTTCAAACCTATGACGAACAAAAAGAGAAGGTAACTGCTAATATTTATATGTGATATTCCTTTATAATAATTACTCTCATATTTCGTAATTTTGCAATTATTTTGTATGGTGTGCAAGGTTTTAATTTTGTATTCTAGGTGGCCCTCTTTCTAGAACAACACGACTTCATCTACAATAAGAGGCGAACGGACCACAGTTCTGCCGACAAGAAGAACACGGCGTGGGAGGGCCTGGCCAAGAAGATGGGCAAGGAGGTCAAGGCCCTGACCACCTTCTTCGAAAGCATCAGGACACAGATCGGCAGCTGAGGCGGACCAAGAGTGGCCAGGCAAGCAAGAAGTTCACTGAAAGGCAGCCGTGGATCTGGAACCGTTTCCAGTTCCTGCTTCCGCACATCGGCCAGGTCACGAAGAGGAACATGCAGATCCTCAAGGCTGCTATAACTCTGTCGGACCTTGGAGATCCCGAGGACAAGGACCAGGACGTGGACCAGCAGGAACCGACTGTGAGCACGCCACCTCTCACCACCATCCCAAGTTCCACCATCACCACGGCCAGCACCTCCAGAGGTGGCAAAGGAAAGGGGAGAGGGCCAGCCATGGAGCAACAAGAAGACTTTGTCGCGAAGATGGCCAGCTCCAAGCAGAGGCAGGATAACCTACTTCACATCCTCCAGACCCCCTCCCCCTGTTCCGGATATGCCCTTTCCAGACCGCCTCAAATTTGGAGAGTACTTGGGTCACTTTCAGCATCTGCCCATGCCCATCTACAGAGAACTCAAGAACAAGATGTTCCAGCTGCTCTCCAACGCGGAAAGTGAGGCGGATGACATGGAGCAATCCCATCAGGCAGCAGTGCCAGCACCAGCTCCACCAGCCAGTCGACCGAGACCACGCCCCTCAGCCACCCTGTCCATGCCTCCTTCTCGTCACTGGCAGCAGACCGACCCACAGCAATGCCAGTGGCAGCCGAATCCGTCTCAGTGGCCGCCAAAGCCTTTGGGTCCTCCTGCTAGTGTTTGGCAGTCCCAAGATCCAGCCTGGATGGATCAGCAGTATCCAGGCTGGAGTCAATCACCAAGTCAGCAGGAGCAGGCTAGGACCCAGGCCGCCCCTCGGCAGGCAGGATCCTCTCAGCACAATGATTCCCTCACGTTCACGACCCTGATGCCACCAGTCCTGCAGACAGCCAGCAGCCTCGTAGGTCACAGAGTGCGCCACCGGAGCACCGTTCCTTCAACCTCTCGTACTACCTACCCAGTCTGGATATTGGTGCAACTCCTCAACAACAATCTTCACATGGAACCACTCCAGTACCAGCGACCGAGTTGGATAATGACACTGAGTAGGAGGACTCAGAGAATGAGTGACATTCTGGATATAGTGACAGTGCCTTTTGGATAAAAGTGACAGTGCCTTTTGGATAAAGTGACATTGTTTTGTGAATACAGTGTGGTAGGTTCTATAGACTGCTAACTTTATTTGGAAGATCCAAATGTATAAGTTCATGTTCTTCATTCTTATAGTAATTTACAATGAACCTATACAATGTAACAATACTTATGACACAATGTTTAGGAATCAACTAAGAATCGTTTAAGAACTGCAAGAAACGTTTGACAATTATCTACGAACCGGGCAAATTTATGATTCGGGACGATTCGGGACATTCGTAGCGTCAGTGAAAGCGGGGCATTAGAATTATACATTTTTTGTGTGTGTACACTGGTACATGTATTCAGAATAGCAACTCCTTATTGGACAAAGATTTTTTGGTGACATAGTGTGCAGTGAAAGAGTTTTCAATATGTTGATCATTCAAGTGTTTACACAAGGTCAAACGATCGTGTTGCTCAGGAGTGTTGTTCTGATGTTGTTGACACGTTGCAGTGTGCACGTATCTTAAATTGTTAACACTATGTAGGGGCCTATCACGGAATGCAAAGCAACAATCCTTTGATTTGTGCCCTTGAGGCTGTATGGTATGAACAATGCGGTTCAGATCAGACGTGATGGACACTCTCGAAAACACTTCGGTAACTCTGGTGTCATTTCAATAGCTCCAGAAGCACCCGTTTTAACGAATGTACTTTCATGTAATGTACGTACTGTACATGTACATCAGCTGTGGAATTCCTAGGAATGAGAGAATTCTGTATACATGCACGTACGTCAGAACGTAGAGCCTTCACCCTCACTGAGTTCCTTACTGTTCGTCAAAATAAGAAGAACATCGGTGACAATTAGGCCTATTCAACATCAGCCAATCAGAGCGTCGACATGATCCACGTGACGTTTTTGTGTTTAACTGCTAAGATGCCAGATTGCCGGAAAAAATGGAAAGCCTCGTTTCAGCTACCATTTCAATACAAGGCTGCTGTGCTAAAACACAGCCAAGAAAGAAGGGTCTCCGTGAGGCTCCATAACATTTCTGTGTGTACACATGCATGTACAGTCCTTCAAAAAAGTAAATGGACAGAGAAAAATCGAATTTTCGCAAAAACGGTTGGTGATAAATCGATGCGGTTTGCTGCATTTGATAGCACATTTAGTTGTGCATCATGATATCTACAACTTGGAAATTTCCCACTTTATCTAATAGTCAATTTCGCTGTACGAAAGGTCCCAAAATCAGCTTCTTTATCCCGCATTTTTTTGGGGGAAATTTTATATTGACTGAAAGCTTTTGTTGAGTTATGAGTGAATATCAAAGAAATTCCGGAGAATTCACTTGGGCCTGCAAATTATTAACCCATTTATGCAAAAGGGTTTTGGCACCCGGTCTTCTACTACTGAGTTGCCTCCTCGACAAACACCATTCACCTCACCCATATGGCCCAGACAACTGGAATCAGGCCCCGTATTCATAAAAGTACTGAAGTCTAAGTGTGATATTTATCTTTTGTGTTGAACAAAGGATAAGTGTCGTACTTAGACTTAAGTAGTTTTATGAATATGGGTCCTGGTTATTGGTTATCAACTCATTTCAATGGGCTTGCTTAAAATGGCAGACTATTCAACATGGTCATTGGGCCTATTCACAATAGCTGAATTCAAAATTGCGTCATGCGTGGCAGGGTTCAGTACACCAGCATGTTCGAATTCAGTAGGCGTAGTGGTGAAGATCACCAGGGGGTTTCTCCAAAGTAATTCCAAAGTAAAAAAAAACAAGGTGGAAGATATCAAGAAAAAGTATGAAAAATTTCAGCAACAAAAAAGTTCATTTTGGGACCTTTTGTAAATCAACAAAGTCACTATTAGATAAAATGGCAAATTTCCAAGTTGTAGATATCATGATGCACAACTAAATGTCCTATCAAATGCAGCAAACCGCATCGAATTATCAGCGGCCGTTTTTGAGAAAATTCGATTTTTCCGTGTCCATTTACTTTTTTGAAGGACTGTACATGTATATACATGTACGTACGTGTTTTTGTACTTCCCTGTCGCCACTGGCACTGCTTCCTCCCCGACCTCATGTCCCTTCAAAGTGATGAGTCTCTGATCCGTCGAAAAAAAATCTAAACTTTCTGGCCCGTATTCAATAAGGGTGATCATCGCACGTTTAAGGGTGTTTTGGCCTAACCAGCGTACAAATTCTGCATTACACAGGTTAAAGGCCTAGAAAACTATTGTCTGATGTCTGTACGGTGGTTCACCAGAGGCGTTTACCCGCAGGATAATCACACGCGTCTAACTATCCTGCGTCTAAGNGCCTAGTTGGTGGTCACAAACGATATTCGGTGGTTTCGGCTGGCAGGTTGCGAGGAAAATATCATGCATGCCATGGGATCGATCGGGCCAAAATCAGTTAATCTCGTGGGCTAACTACATGGGCCGTATGCACCAAACGAAGATTATCTTGAACTCAGGTTGAGCCACAACTTTTCCATTGTCACATCATGCCCTGGCAAACCCGAACAATTGAAAAGTTGTGGCTCAACCTGAGTTCAAGATAATCTTCGTTTGGTGCATACGGCCCATGTAGTTAGCCCACGAGATTAACTGATTTTGGCCCGATCGATCCCATGGCATGCATGATATTTTCCTCGCAACCTGCCAGCCGAAACCACCGAATATCGTTTGTGACCACCAACTAGGCCTTGTACACACCACAGTGGGGAACATTCTCGGCCATTGACATCGCGGGTCAAGGACGTTACTATGGTAACAGCATCCGATGCCCCGAGACGATATGGCATTTCTCAGGGTGCTTTCTGCAATTAAGGTGATTAATTCCTTCATGATTAATCAGGGCAAACCTTTTGTCGGTATTCAGCTTGGAGACAGTAATTTTGCGGATCGTGGTTCAACGTTTATTAGGCGGTGTGATTGCTTTTTCAGGAAACAGGGACCTTATTCAGGAAGCTGCCGTAACAGTGCGTAAACTACTGTCCCCCTTCGCGGGAGACCTATTGTTCACTATCAGCCTGACAAAGGATTTTGCTACCCTCAACGTTTAGGGAGCTCTGTGAATAAGGTCCCTGAACTTGAAAAAACACTGCCAGGGAAAGGACCGATTTTCCTTTGAGAGTCCAACACTAGCCTATATATAATCTTTAGGCCAATTTACACGATACGATTTTTACATCCGATTGTCGTATCCGACATGATCGTACGCCCAAATCGGTTCGTGTAAACTGCACAAACGACAAAATTTTATCTAGACTTCACTGTGTCTGATGATCCTTGCCATGCTAACAGGGTCTCTCCTTTTGTTCATTCTACGCCAGCAAATCAGGTCTCCACTCTGAGTAACCAACAAGCTACATAGAAAGTTTGGTGTTGAGGTGAAATGGACAAGTGTACCGTTGAATATTTTTCTCGAACTACTCGACTTCCATTCGTCACTCCATTTCTTTATGTGATAAACTTTAGTTACAGCCTTTCCGAAACCCATTGGATGCAAAACTGCAAGCCTTGAATCGTATTCTAGAACAGTTACGAGGTCAGGTGACAACAACATCGCCATGTTGATGCCAACACCAAACCAAGCATTGTTGAAGACAGTTACTTGGGTTACGTCATAACCTCGCCGACTGTCTCTTAAAGTAATCTTAAACGGATGGAATTCAAATGTGTAAAGATTCGTTTTGAAGTCACATTGAATGTCTGTGAGGCGTATAATGTTGTTAAAAAAATGCAGATTAGTCTTCTTGTAAATGCGTTTAAAATTCAAGTCTTTTACGTACTCAAGCTTGAATAAAAAACCACCATCTTTAATCTTGTACCAGTGTAGTTCAGATGCTGCAGTGGTTTCCCTTTGTCTCGTATAGTTGGTAAGATAAGATACTTCTACGAAAGCGTTGTCCTGACATGTGGTCAGTCTAAGGTACTTGAATATACCTCGGCGTTTGCTTACGTGAGTCCTTTCAATGTCTTTGAACGGGATGCGCAACTCTCGCACGTTTTCACCATTAAGATCAATTACATGAGCTTTCGTTAGTTCTTTCCATTCGGGTACCACTTTCCAACTTCCCAAACTGTTTCCAAGACCAACAACGTAGTCTCCATATTCACCGATGAAATACACCAGGGAAGCTACTGTGAAGTGTCGCTTTAGTTGAAAGACCAGCTTTTCTTCGTTATAGGAGTATACGAATACATTTCGTGGGGAAGATAGTAGGGTAGCGCTATCCGTGGCCATTACAATAACCTTATGTTTGTGGTGGTAGTATACGCTGGAATACCTCACTGGAAACTCCCCCTCTACCTTGATGTCCTGTACGTTGGAAAGGAAAGTTGCAATTAACGGAGGAAATTATCCTCTGATTATGTGAAATGATCGGTCTGAATGACAAGACTGCGATAGAATTGCCTACTGCCTCTACGACAGCGTCAACTCCGCATACCGTACAATCATTGGAACTTCGAATTTTGATCGAAAAATTGCGTTAAAAGGTGAAACATAGCCCAACACAGAAGCAGGAAGTACATACAATGTACATATGTATGTACTTCAGACTAAGCACAGATTTTTGTAACCACTAGCCTCATACCCGTGGCAGGCACGTATTCAGAGGATTCATGTGGCTAGAGGATGGCATTTTGCTGGGCTTCTGCATGGGGGAATGTGTTTGGAGGAGGCCAACACCTTTGGCAATAATCTAGGCCTATGGGAAGCAGATGGCAGCAGTTTTATATGTGGAATTTCCTGTTTTCTAATCGCACTGCATGGTTGAAGAAAATATTGGTGGGCACTGTAGCCTGGTTCCGCTGGCCACCGTCTAGATGGCGCTGCGACGCAGCGCCATCTAAACGGTGGCCAGCGGAACCAGGCTAGTGGGCATTGTAAATCATTGCAAGTTTCTTCATACATTTTATTCGCTAAGGGGTAAACAAATATAATGCCACCCACTTAAGGACCACCCCCTTATATCATTCTCAACATTCCCTGTGAAAATGGTGCCATTTCGATCAGAAATCACGGGGAAGATAGCGGTCGAACTTAAAAGTGCCACCGTCGAAATGACCGCGAGGTTTTTAACCTGGAAGACTTTGACCATGAGTTTTCAATGAAGAGGCGGCGTGAGTGCCCGAAGTCCCGAATCTGCCCCTGCAGACAGCAAGTAAGAAGCGTATGTGTCAACTAGCAGTGATCTACTCTCATGGAGTAACAGATAACGGGGTAATAGATTTCAATCACGAGCCTCGAGCAGCAACGGGGAACAAAACAGCCCGAGCGTTATCGCCCGCGTGAGGAAAGTTACAGGCTTAGGAACGAAACCACAGGAAATACGTTAGGAAGTCCCTGGCTCTATTCAGGTTCGGTCAAGTAAAATAACTTAGCATTTAAAAAGCTGTGACTAAGATTAGCAGTTTCTCCTGACGCAATCACTATTCACGTTTTTGCCCATCCGAAATGTGCCTGATCCCTATCGTATACTTGGAATATTTTGCTTTTTAGATGCCGAAGCAAATTGAACACTCTCTGCTTGACGGTTTATGTGTATAAAAAGGGTGTAAGAAATAAAAGTTGAAAATAAGAAGTGGGAAATTTTGGAATTTTGCGCGAATTTTTCAATGTCTCAAATTGGGAGAAATTTTTTCCAAATTTGAGAAATTTTCTTAAAATGACATGACATTTTGTCTGATTTTTCGGGCGATATTTCTCAAAATGGGAAAAAAATTCTCCCAACTTGAGAATTTGAAAAATTCGCGCACAATTCCAAAATTTCCCACTTCTCATTTTCCACTTACTCCCTTATAACCTATCCTTTAGATTCCCAAGAAAGAGATTCACAAGCTACTGATCCTAGAGGGTTCGCTAGTACATGTATTGCTGACGATTCAACTTCACCTGTTTCGACCAGAGTAGGAGTCCGGTTCGAGTTCTTGTTCCGTTGCAAGCCCACAACTCACGTTCAAGATGACAAATACCTTCGGCCGATTTTGATCGATACGAAAAAGCTCGACAATCGTTGGTATGAACGCAACGTACACAACATCCCAGTGAAGACTTCATCTGAACAGCGGGCTGTAAGTTAACAAAACAACTTCCAGACGCAGTTAGTTGGAAAATAATTGGAAAAATTGTTGGAGACATTGAATGTGTCGATTGTTCTATCACTATTACCACTGACAACCGTTACTGAAAATGTAATGGTAATGAAAAGGTAATGTATCACGACTTCATTGTTTACATTTAATGTTTGTAAATATGGATGTTTACATTATGTTATTTTGGACATTTGGGACATGCCAACCCACCAAATTGAATATTTTCGGTATCAAAAGAATTTCTAGAGTGGCTTGCCACCAACAAATTACTCATAAGACAAAGAAAGACTGGACACAAACAAAACAAAATGTAAATAAACAATGATTTTCGTGGCCCGCGAAAATACCAGTGATACATTATATTTAAGCTAAAACAGTGTGCCGACGATGTGGACTTAGAAATGCCACCAAGTGACGAATTCCAGAATCTCGCCCCCATCACGCAACACGAGAAGATCTCAACTGTCACAACTGCGGTTTTCATCTTACATGTATTTGCATATGATTCGCTTTCAATAAAAATGTATTCATTTTTTAATATCCTTGGGAATTGTTCAGTGTTGATAGTAAAATCAATACTACTGTGATGGATTAAAAAATAGTTGAATAAAATCCCTTGAGAAATAGATAATGGGTGTACATGTATTTCTATTCTATTACAAATTGAGAATGCCTTTTAGACATTGATAGATGTTTAACAAAGCCATCACGTTTGATTATGGCGATATTAGAAAAAAGTGTATTATGTTGCACGTAGTATTAAATCAAAACTGTGGAAAAAACGATTTTGCTCATCAGCATTTGGTTCACTGAATCTCTCAAGGAAATTCACCATCACATTTCAAAACAACAGCAAACAGCTTCCTGCGTACGGGTTTTTTCCTTAAATGTATCCGTTCAACAAAACTATTAGCAGCTTCCATGGATTTGAAGCTTCAGATTTAAAGAGTTTGGTCCACGAAGAGGGTACGTTTCATTGTAATTTATTGGAGACGGTGAAAGGTTTCAGTGCCATGTTCTTTTTGAAATTGAGACAGATTTCAGTGCAATAATCGCACAAAGTCGTCAGCGTAATTGGAACCGACATGTCGACACAGTGAAGTTTACAAAAAAATGTTGTTTCTAGACATTCTGCTAATTTCGGAACCAGTATGAATTAACTGCAGAGTGAAACGGTTCCTCTCGCGCTGCATTCGGGAACCATCTGAAGCCTACTGTTTCCTGAAATTTAGTACGCATTGTCGTCTTCAAGACAATGAGAGGAAAGCGTAATTGGAGCACTCTGAC
Organism: Notospermus geniculatus; assembly: GCA_002633025.1. Classification (NCBI taxonomy): domain Eukaryota; kingdom Metazoa; phylum Nemertea; class Pilidiophora; order Heteronemertea; family Lineidae; genus Notospermus; species Notospermus geniculatus. The sequence continues at coordinate 31,770 of NMRB01001870.1, read as the reverse complement.
GTAAGACTCTAGGAAGAAATTAGGGAGGTTTAGAAATCAAACGATAAACATAAACTTTACGACAACGTTGTTTTTTATACAGATTTTATATTGCATTTTCGGTACAAAATTATACGTTGTCGTCAACGTTTACGTTTAATCGAGAGGTTAAGAAACCCTCCGTGAACGATAACACTAAAACGCTAACGCTATTTCTGACGTACATTTGCAATGTAAAAAATAACGTTAGCGTTAGTGTTACCGTTAACGGAGCGATTTCCTAACCTCTCGATTGTTTGATTTCTAAACCTCCCTACTGTATCCCTTCAAACGCCTTACCACCAAACAGAGGAATCCATAAAGAACTAAAAAGAATACGCTGGCTTGCGACAGTTGATTATGTAATTGTATTGACAGCTTGCCAGTCTTTCTGTTTTTCAGATCCTAATTCCATTAACTTTTGTCTGATTTCGCCATACATCTTCCGCTAAGAAGTTCACTCATCTCGCGAGAACGTGAGTTGTCGAAAGAATGAGAATAAGCTGGTTAGTTTATGGTGCACTTGTTGATGTTAGAGAAATTGGCTAGACACATCCATCCGCGTTGTCAACTGCAGCGGTCATGCATGTACAGTCATGGACATTAGTTTATCTACACCTGATACATGTACTCTAAATATTTCGAATATTTCAAATACTTTCCTTGAATGGCATTCTTAAGAAGGGCATTCAGCCACCTGAAGACGATCAGGGAACACTGGTAGAAACGTTGTGGACAATATACTGAAAGAAGGAGTACCAAAAAACTTTGTGTAGTGTATTTCAAATACTGCTGGCCAATTTTAACACGGTTTGTTCCACATGAAAATAATATATCATGTTGGTCAAATTATCGAACATTTGATAATCTCAAATACATATGTATCTCAGCAACCACTCCACAGATCTTGATGAAACCAAGTCCAAAATCCTGAGAAGGTTCCACTCTATCACAACTGCAACAAAAGTCACCAAAAATTACATAATAAAAATGTTGATTTTTAGGATTTTTCTGATGAGCTATTACATAATTACAATATTTCCAAATTTCCACAATTTTGATGCAGAAGTATGACCAACAAGATGTACTTTCATATGAAACAAACCGTGTTCAAATCGGCCCAGTAGTACGGTGTATTTGAAATATTCAAAGTACCAGGTGTAGATAAATTGATGTCCATGACTGTACAGTGCAGCTGGTAAACCGAATCATATTTCCGAACGCTCTCTGTGCGAATGTCGACAAACTACGAGAAGCGCATCTACATGTGAAGAGCATCATCAGAACAAGTATCGCACCAGTGAGCATGATGGAGCAACTGTGATACCGAGCCAGACAGGGCAAGACTAGCTTTGTCGCATCTCATCAATTCGCAAAGCTTCAGAATGAAAAATCTGCGATCCAGTCTGGTCATTTCTACGTCGAATATAATTAGCGTTCCGTGTGTCCACTGCTTCTGGCCACTAACTGAAGTTCCTTAGAAGGTAACTGCAAAAAACCGGTGTGAAGGGAAAGAATGTCCTACGAAAAACCTTCCTGGGAACAAAAGATCCTATAGAGCTCGAGCCGATGACGTCATCACGAAAAAATCCGCCATCTTGCCGGTCAAACTGACGTCAAATGACGTCGGCGACCCACGTGGTGCAGTTTGTCGTCAGCGCAAGTGGAGTGTTGCGTCTTCAACCATGACGCGATTTGCACGTGGTGCACTTTGTCGTTGACCGGCAGCATGGCGGACTGCAGGTCAAACGTGACGTCATAATGAGCCGCGGCTCAAGCTCTATTGTTACATTCTAATCTCTGACAATTGGTTTCTATACGCATGCCGCTTATTCCGTCACTCAACAAAAGAAGTGGACACTTTTTACAGGGGGACACTTTTTACTGCTACACCGGGATGAAAAAAGAAGCAGTAGACGGATTCCTCATTGATACATGTACGTGGCATTGTCCTTGTTTCAAGGACATGCCCCTCTGAAGAATTATTCGGCTGATCTGCGCTGGCCACATGCGGTCAATGTATCAGAGACATGAAATACCTTCACGGTAAGCAAGCACTGATTTCAGACAATTGAATCAATGTTTTCAAGTCTGTCGATTTTGAGCATCAGGCGGAACAAATTCACCCAGGTGCTTCCTGGGTAGGTAATGAGATATTCCAGTGAACCGTGACAAAACAGCGTGTACGTCGCTTGAGGAAGCGAAGTCTAATTCCTTGTGTGTGTAGATTTCATGCGACATGGCGTTCAAAGGTAATTCGAGTCGTAGGGCGCGCCGGCGCAGGTTAAAACTCGAACTACTGACTTCAGTTTCAGGCAGCAGCAGACGACTGGTAGCCATATTTGAAGTCCGATCAGGTCGAATTTGCTGGACTCATTGAGGTCACCTGGGTCCATATAATTTCAAGGTCAAAACATTCTGGCTGCACTTGTTGTTTGAGATATAGGCTATAGACAATTTTCTACGATGGCCGCCTGGCAGCCATGTTTGAGGTTCGATGGGCAGGGTTGTGGCACCAAAAGGCTGAAGATCACGTCGTTACACAGGTTTTTTTAAGGCCTATGTACACTATCAACATTTCAAGACACATGTCGGGATACATGTGTCCGACACACCGTGTTGCTGGAAATGTTGACAGTGTGTGCAGAGCAAAAATATTGGCAACATGTGTCCCAACACTGTGTCGCAACATGTGTCCCGACATGTGTCTAGTGTATACAGGGACAAAATTTCTGTGTCCATCTGTGTCGGACACATGTGTCGCGACATGTGTCCTGAAATGTTGATAGTGTACATAGGCCTTTATGCTCTGTTGTAGTAAAACTTGTGTTAACGATTTACAATACTTGCAATATACTTTGTACCAAAAAACAGAAGCGCGTCCTGAAAACTGCCTCGATTAGCCATCGCCGAAAAAAACGATGAGCTTTCACGACAACAAAGTGATTGTTTATAGCAATGACCTGATTGAACAATAATTACTAAAAGTAAGAACGACAACGACGGAGATATGCCGATATCCAATTGGTCAAAATGACGTAGCAAGCACTTTTGCACACTTTCGACAAAAGGCTGTGTGGGTGAAAGAGAGCAAAGTGCTTTCAAAGACAACACAAATATCTCCAAAAATAGGCCATACTAATGTTCCCCAAAGCAGTAGTTTCGCGTCCGAAAATGGACACTTTGATAAAACACATGTAATCGGGGCGAAGCAAACACAAAGGCTTTATCATTGCTTAGATGATTTTGTTATTTACCACAAACAGTCAATGGATGGTGGACGTGATGGCAAGAAGAAAGATATGCGTAGTTGGGCGCAAAGCTTTCCAGCAATGACCGACCAAGGATGGGCATTTTTTTCTTTCTGCTCTTACATCTTTGTACTTCGCGAGTTCGGTCGTATTGGCAAAGCATAAGACGAATGAAGAGTTCAAAGGAGAATGTATAAAGCATCACTGACTTGGTTAACAAGCGAGAAGAGGGATTTGGAACCTTCAGCGCTTTTTCAAGGAGTAAAGACGCTGCTCCACGTGACAGTTTTCTGTCGACAGTTTGCTGTCAGGTAGTCAATTATTGCTGTCAGACAGCAATAATTGCTATCATACAGTCACTTTCTACCAGCAATTATTGCTGTCTGACAGCAAACTTTCGACAGAAAACTGTCACGTAGCGCCTTAAAGGTTATGAAAAGTGACTCGAAATCTCGAATTTTTTTGCACACTGAATTGAGAAAATAAGGCTCGGGGCACCTTCCTACGGTTCCCGAGGGCCTCCGAGCCTTATTTTCCAAATTTTTTGTGCAGTTAGTCAGATTTCTTGCGTCAAAAATTCGAGATTTCGAGTCACTTTAAATAACCCTTAAATCCCAACAACTTTGTTATTTACAGGACTGTCGAGTCGTCAAATAGATTCATACACATTATTCCATGGTCATTTTCTTTCAGCACCAGCCCGTGAAAAAATTATTTTGCTCTTTGTTGGTATTGCGATCTAATCACATTGAGTGCATGCAACGGTGTCATCCGCTGCATTAAACAAATAGAAACCGGAACTACCATTCTAATTTCATTCAATTTACATTACGCCAGCCACTTTTTGGGTATGTGAATATTTCTGTTGTACGCATTCTCAGAATGACACACTATTCTGCGCTGCGAGAAACCAAGGTCATTTGATGCATTTGCAATGCTTTTTCTCAATGTCTGTTCATGATTGCTGAGTTTTGTACACCGGGCCCAGTACAGTGGAAACGAAGTAGCATTTACTTGTCATTGTATGTACTATCAAGTTTTTGACCCCACTGCAGCGATTTCTCGTCAAACATGCAGTGGCGGTCAATGAAATTGCTTTCGGCACTGCATTTTTGACATGAAATTTTAAATATGTCGCTATTTTAGTGCTGTTTAATCTATTGAGGTGAAATTTTGGGGAAAGATATCGAATATCCTTTAGATAAATGATGCAAAATGTGAAAGTTATAAAAATGATATTTTTTAATAACCCCATATTACAAAGGGTTGTCGTTTTTTAGGCCACCCGATATAAAGTTAATTGTGATGACAAAATGGCTATACGTGATGAAAGACATCCACCTGGTATATCTCTGATTATCTTTATGATGTCGAAAAAATTAGAAACCAAGGAACATTGCATAATCAGGCCAAGAATATCAAGGAGACCGCGAAATGCTCTCTCAGAACAGAAAAAGCAGCAGTTATACACAGTGAAAACGTCCATTTACAGACACTGAAGCGTAAAACTGCTAAATAAATTCACAAAAACTGTGATTGTGACTGTTACAAAAACATATCAAAACCATCCTAATTTGAGAAAAATCTCCCAGGGTTCTTCAGGACAGGAGTCTCATTTGAAAAATATTAACAGTTTAATTTTTAGACAAAATCAAAATGGTAACATTTTTTTAGACGCTCTGTATGAGACAAAGCATGTGTCATTAACGTATCACGTCCATAGTACTGAGTCTTTAGACCGCGTATTAAGATGTAGATTCCATAGTACCGAGTCTTTAGACCGCGTATTAAGATGTAGATTCCCCCATAAATATTCACCATAAATTTCGCACGGGTCATTACCGTGATTTTATCCAGTTTATGGTAGCAATTGCTGGGTACTGTATCTTTCTTGCTGTCGTTAACTTCCTGACGAGATGGTCAAAAACCTCATATCTTATGTAGAACGCAGATTAATGATTCGAAGACAAAAGCTGCATACATAATCAATAACTGTTAATTGTCCATTATTTGGAGTATGGATCATGGCATTTGATTTTTTTGGCTCCGTTTACCAAAAGTTATGGACTGGAAAAAAACAAATACCAGTACTGTTCATTAACAGCGTCTGGTATGCGGGGCTTTATGTTCTGAAAAAGTACGAACGTCCAATATGGACTCATTCAACGTTTAGAGTTCATCCGGGGATGAAAGAAAAAAACCCCACAATTTTTAACATGTGGATGTAGTTTTTTTCTCAAATTGCTACCGTTATTTTTTATTGAAAAGTGTCACAAAAACTATGGTTATAAAAGCATTGTTTACTGAACCACGAAAAACAGGTGATATTTCAAATATGACAGAAGATGAATATTTGCTATACATTTTTGAAACTGCCGATTCCGATTACCAAATTCTTCTCCATCAGTGGTTTATTGACAAACTAATTTGAAATGTGATATAATGTACCTTCATCGTCTTCGTAAGTAAAAACAATGAAATATGCCTTCGTAATTCGGTGGTTTTGTGGGCCATATCAGCCACATGGACAACCTCGACTTCGAGACAACATAAACCTCAGAAAACGACCTTTTAATGCATCGGCGTATGGTACATAAATTGATGTAATGTCCTCATCATATCAAAATTGAAGTGATTTCTCCGCCAACGTGAGTGGGACATTCACAATAGCAGTGGTTACGCTACATAAAATCCCCGGGTTTGTTGCGGTCACACCTATGAATGGGCATCCTAGCTACGATAGAGGGCAGCACACCGAAACTCGGTCCTATACAATAGACGGCTTTTGTGTGGGAAATTGATCAGGACCGAGTTGCCAGTTTCATTTCAATAGATTTAACCACTGGTGACACCTATTGAGCCAGTGAGCTAGGGTCCTCATTGCCGGGCTTCAAGAAACCCGTGTCTGAAAAACAGATGGCGCAGCCAATAAGTGACGTCGTTTTCGCGCCTCCAACAATGTGTCCCAATACAGAAATGACCGAACAGTCAGTGCATGCAGCGCACCTGTCGCCGGGCTACTTAAAGGAGCACGGTATTGCCACTTTTTCTCGGCAGCCGGCGCCACTGTGCCACTCTCCAACCCAGGGACCAACGACGTAATGGCGAGTTGACCCGATTTCCTCCGTGCATTTTATAATGCATTTGTGTAGTACGTATTACTACCGCTAGGTGGCTCCCTCTACGTCGGCAGTCAAATAACGCATTTGAGATCCAATACCGTGCTCCTTTAACTACAATGTAGTAGTGTGACCTCTCGCCGGGCTTTTCGTACAAACGGGTTTGACACGGAAAATTGTCCGCAGCCACTGACAGATGTATCCTAATACGGACAAAATAAATAAATAAATAAAAATGGTTTTTGCTGTAAAACGAAGGTTTTCTCGTTCAGATACTAACTACATTTTGCCGTTACTACATGTAACAATATTCATTGCAGGAAACTAATATCTAGAAGATGAGGACCAATGTTCCGGCAAAAGATAAGGTCAATTGGAAACGAATTATTCCGCCTGACAAGAAACCGTTATCGTCGAGATCTTGGCTGACAATAACTTATTCATCTGAAAAGAGCAATCGGTGGAAATCGACTCACGGAAGTCGTGATCTGCTGTGCGTGAGGAAACAAAATTTTAGCTTCTCGGGGAAGGTTTCAGCCTCACGCTGCTCAAAGTGAAAGATCGTGACATACCAATTATGTTTTTCATATACCGGTACGCCGGGGGATGTGCACTTTTTATCAAGTGCTTATTCATATACACCCAAATCCTAGTTGTGCGGCCACAGAGGTCTGGCTGACATTTCCAATGCAACATTGGACAATGGGCTACCAACATACATGTATTTATTAAAAAGTAAATTGATCAGGTGATGTTCCCAACACTCAACGATGTCAAACCAATCATATAACATGTCATCTAGTCTTCATTCAAGATAACTTATAATGCGTGATTTCTGATTCGAGAGCATTTCTTGACAATAGAGTTGATATTTTATAGAATTCTTGGCGTAATGACCTAATCTGTTCACTGGTTGCACCGGCTAGACGGCAGGTGGTCTTTTCTGATCCAATTCTGCAATTAGGAAGAATTGGTAGATTCTGCATTTTTAGAATTGACAGATCCCCTAGGGACTTGGTAGAATCGGTTTATTATTGACGCCACCTGGGTACCTACTGATGATGAACACTTCCACCTGTCACCTCCGATGAGATGTTCAAGATGAAGAGATGATAATTTCGAATGGAGTTAGTTTCAGATAGGACATTCATTAACTAGCCACCGTGAGGGACTGAGGCTTGGTCTATCCGTACGCCATCGTATTACGACCAATAAGTATGAAACAGGGAGAGTAATAAAACAGTGGACTGAGCTTGAATCAGGCCTACATCCTAACACTGATGCAAAATGCACACGAGGCAATTTTTTGCCCATTGCCAACAATTTAGTGGAATGCAAGGCCCAAATCCATAAAACCTTGCTGGCTTAGTTGGTTGCTAGTTGTGTACATCGGCCTGTACAAACTGGGCACTTTAGCACGCAACTAAGCCTAGCAAGGTTTTATGGATTTGGTCCATGATGTTTTCAAGAACCCATTGCTTCTTGAGTGCAACTTATTTCTCCGATCAAACATTTTGATATCCATTGCTCACTGCTCGCTAGTGGTAAAGCACAGCGCGTTGCTTATCAACGCACGCGGTGCAATGCCTGTGATGCATGGAATCTGGCTCGAACACGAGTGTTTCGAGGAGGTGTCATGGTGGCAGTGTACTATTTTTTTAGAAAAGCACATGGCCGGCTATAAATAGCTCTGGGGAACCCAGGATGACGTCAGCCATGGAATTTCCAGCGTTAAAAATAGATAAGCACATGCGTTTGTTTTCAATGGACTTTCTACAGTCGGGGAATAAACCTGAATGGAGTCTCTATATAAATACGAGGTTTTTGCTTTTTTTGCTTGTTGCTGCAACGAACACGAAAATGACTCGTATGCTGTGGGTTTGATGAGAGGGTTACCCCAGGACAGGTACAGACAACGGGATAGGCTCTCATTTGATAGCCCAGATGGCCAAATTCCTTACAGTTTCATCATGTTTGATGGCTACTTCATTTATCAGCATCAGAACTCTCGACGTAACTATGGGAGCGAATGGTCTAACGCTCATCAAAGTCAACAATCACGTGCCAAATGACCTCTTCCGTGGAGACCTCTCATCCGGTCACGCAAGTAAAGCGCTTCCGTCCATGCCATCAACTCGAGTTTTTGCCCATTAACTTGCAAAAACTCGGCTACACTGGTTTCAAATCAACAGATCTTTTACCAAAGTCGCGGAAGAGCACGAAACGTTAATGCATTCAGTGTCATATTTCTTGTCTAATCAATGTATTCTTCCGCCTGTACTGCGTCACGCACATGACTTAACTCCTGAAGCTTGGAATGCAATTAATGGCGCATGTGTCACCCACGAGCCAATTTCTCTTGACATTTTAATTGATTTCACAACTTCATCTGCGTGAGATACAAAGATTGCTATTGACGTCATTGGTAGAAAAGAGTTGATACACCGGCCGCATTCTTGCGTCCCTATTTGAAAATTTGCTAAATATTGAATCAGAAAAGTGCGGGAATTTGCTAACTATCTTTGGTAACTTAAAGGTGCTCTAGTTCGAATTGTAAACATTACGTTGTGCCACCTATTGTCAACTTCTGGTACTAACAAATCAGATAAAATTGAATTAAATCTCGCCTTTCACAACTTTTTGTTTGTTTTTGAGCGTAAAATCATAAATATATTTCAGTTACAAGAATATTTATCAAGATAGATATAAAAATAGATAACATTAATGTTTTGGTATACACGGTGCTGCCACCTGTCCGAGGAAAACAAACCGTAATGTTTACAATTCGAACTAGAGCACCTTTAAAGGAACACGGCATGCGATCTCTTACTTGTATTTTGACTGCCGACGTAGAGGGCGCAACCTAGCGGCAGCAACACGAACTACAAAAAAACATTAAAAAATGTACGTATAACATCGGGGCAATTAGCCGACAAACGTTGTTAGTCCCTGGGGTTGGAGAGTGGCACGCATGGCGATGGTGGCGCCGGCTGTCGAGAAAAAGTGGCAAACCGGGTTCCTTTAACCTGCACGAACACCGCGATAAGCCAAAAAAAGATATTTTTTTTATCACAAATGAAATTGTGTTTTAGCTGTTTGTTTTTCCATCGGAAAATTGATGGAAATTACCCAACGTCTGATTCAAGAGTTTCAGTTCAAGTCATGCTAGATACCACTTAATCACGAACAGATGGGAAAAACAGCGCGAAATTCATTTCAATATTGCTCCCAGGCTGCAGAATCGACAGCTCTGGTTTCGAGAACTTCTTCCGTGTCAGCCGGGGTTCTCGGCACCATTCATTTTCAGTTAACTTTTACACTTTTCTAATCTTTTATGAGTAAGTTGTCTTATTGTACGTTTATTCGTATGATGGATGAGGTGGTGAAATACCTAAATAATAATCCTCTATGTAATCTAACCCTTTCATTGCAGGTTGCAATTTCTTTGAAGTTTCTAAATTCCACCAGATCCTGACATCTTAAACAAATTCCCTGCAACACTGCTGATCAACATGAAATACGATAGGCCTACTCTCAAAAATGTTTCACCGTCTAAACTAGTCCTTCAACACTGTTGAACAACACGGCAGGACCTGCAACACTGTTGATAGAAATAAGTTTCTGCAGCTACATGACTGTATTTTGTTGCATGTTGCAGGTACGCTTCAACACCAGATACTGGATCATGCAGCCAATCAGATAATGTATCTAAGTCATGTGACAATCACATGATCAACATGATCATGCTGATCTTGCATGATGCTGTTGCATGTGTAACCTATGCTTGTTGAAGGAGGTTTCTTGTACAGTGTTGCAGGGAATTTGTTGATAATGTAAACCCAACTTTACAGAAAACTTGCCAGATATATAGGAAATCGTGAGGAAGCATTCACAAAGGCCATACTAATGAATACCTACGTGGTGGTTTCAGGGGCCTTCCACCTTCTTTACGTATTTCCTTGCAAAAAATGGACTTTGCAGTGAAAGGTTTAATGCCGACCTTGTTGACAGAGGGTATATTTCTAACAACGACCACAACAAGAGAGAGTGGCGCCCCAAACGGACGGTCACTTCAAGATCACGTGCATATCCCCTTCTATCTGCCAATTTCAACATTATCGTTGGAAATCAACCCAACAATGCATTTTGCCTTGAGAACAGGCTAACTCAATCACAGTTCACCGTAAGTCACGCAACTTGATCAATACGGTGAAGATCCGAATTATCCTCGGAACTTAGCTGATCTGTTGGTGACGTGATATGCCGTTGAGTGCATAGCTTGGCATCTCATGCAATGTATGTATGTGAACGTCCGGGTGCTTGTGTTTAAGTCACCTGACCTTGACTTTTAGTAACTTGCTAGATTATATAAAGACAGACAGATCTGTCCACTAATGGTAAAGGGCAGTATCTTCACCAGTGGGATCATGGCTGAAGCAAGCAATAGCTACACTCAACGTAGACTCGTCTCAAGTGCTCAGTTGGCCATTGGTACACTAAGCACTGGCATGATTGGCGCCAAAAGTGAAGGATCATCAATAGACGGCGCTGTTTGACGAGGGATCCAATCATAACCCATCATCACAGGTTAAACCAACGTCGCCGTAACACACTTTCTGATAAGATACGTGTTAAAAATGTACATTGTGTATTCATACTCGCGGCAGATTCCTAGCGGGGATTCCCGCCGAAACGGACAGCTAAACGCAGACTTAGTGATGCTTTGAGGATTGCTAAACGCAGACTTAAGCTGCGTTTACCAGACATCCGGAATGCGGTATAGGGACGCGGAATCCCCGGCGGAAGCGATATGTTGTATGCGAAAATGCATTGCATTTTCCGCTTCCGCGTTCCGCAATCTGCATTCCGCGTGTCAGCTAAACGTAGCTTTAGTGATGCTTTGAGGATTGCATTAACTGAAGTTTTCAGAGCGCGGGTAACGGAGTGGGTAGCGGTTTGAAACTGCGGAAGGAGTTACCCTCAACGCTGCATTTCTTTAAGTGGCCATGCTCCAAATGATGACAAGTAGAGATGCTGCCTTTTACCATTGAGTGGCAGTAATATACAGGCGAACCTGTTAGGAGTGGTCGTTCATCAACATGTCTGTCGAACTGCATCGCCACTACAGATTTACATACATGAAGGCCGACTTGCAGATTTTTGCAGATGTCCGTTGGCAGCAAATGCATTAATTACTCATGCACACCATGAGTCAAGGTGATTAGATGGAAATCTAGCCCTTAAACTGTGAGTACCAGTTGAATTCATAATGACAAGAAAAACTTAAGGAAATGAGCCAGCTAGCTGCAAACATCACGAGATGGAAAAGATCGAGGATGAAGGTTACAAATTGATGGCGGATTATCTCTTTTTTCAACACGTCCGTGCTACACCTATGCTAATTAGAGAAGACACAGCCAAGACCCAACAACCAGAAACGACCTGAATTTTCAACTGGTAGTCCTAATTGACAGATGCGTCTTATGAGAAAAGATGGCATGCACCAATAGAAGATAACACGCTCCCGTGTGACAGTTCCTTCCCATGATGGAGTAGGGTAGTTGTGATGATGCATCTTTGACAAAATTGATATGCAGGATAAGAAATCTACTACATGTAAATTGTCCCTCTTCAAAACTCAACGAATTTTTTTAAAGATAAGGCAGAATTGATCGAGTTTTCGTTCCAGGCTGTGAACGGCGGGGAAATTCCGCAGCAATTCACGCGAGAAAAACAAGCAACAAGCCTACGGTTAAACCGAACGCTTTCCAACGCATGCGAAAAAAGTAAACCTGGTAACATATGGGGAACAAAACAGTAGCATTTATGAGAATGTAACAACTCGAGGCAAGGGTTAGCCCTTAAAAGTATTAACAACCAACTTACAGAAGCAAGCAAGCTGCCTGGTCTTCTTAAATATTGGTGGGCACATAGCAGACTTGAATTTCAGAATGTTTCGGTGGTGACAAAAATAATACGTAGTGGAAGTGAGGAAAATAGGGAGGTTTCGCAAGCGCCCGGTTAGGCCCTACGACGACGTTTATCTATTGTGTGGGCACCCACACAATAGATAAACGTCGTCGTAGGGCCTAACCGGGCGTTTGCGAAACCTCCCTATTCTCACAGATAGGACCGCCTCTGCAGTGCTGCCAGTTATTGACATTACGCACAGAGGTCCGAGTCCGACTTGCGCGAGAAAAGTCTCACATGAACTGGCGCCTTCAAACCACACATCAAAATGTGTGAAAACCTTTATGCATCGTTGTTGGTGCAAAAACAACAGCTATGATGGATGTACGTCACATGCCAATTCTGCAATAATTCGAGGATAAATCGCCAGATTGGTGCTAATAGTCGTAGATCATCCCGATGTGCGGTATAGAATAATACAATGTGCCAAATTTCTCTTGGCTCAAAACTTGTATCCCAGGAGACAAATATTAGATGCGAAATCAATTGGATGGAGTATTCCAATGCGGAGCACAATTGGAGATAAATTATTCTGGTGCTGCCTGAATAGTAACGAACATCCAAATGAGATTGAATTACGGAAGGATCGCTGACGATGTCCTGGATAGAATGCAAAGAAACTTTCTGAGGGTTCCTCACGCACGCTTCATGCTGGATTTTTAAACTTGCCAAGTGTACCACAGACCCTATAGAATAGATACCTTGCCAAAGTCGGCCATCTTTTCCCAGAGGGTAATAACAAACACTGAATGCAGGGCTGGAGCTGGCCATTACTTTTCTTAGTCAAAGTAAAGAAAATCCACTGTTGAACAATAGGCCCTATTGTTCAGGGTTCAATAGGTTCCTTACTTTGGCTAAAAAAAGTAATGGCCAGCTCAAGCCCTGTGAATGTACAGTGAATGTACACCATTGATTACACAAAACTTTCATGAAAAGTTACAAAATGAACACCTACTCAGCAATGCTACATACATGTATGTGATTACCACCGTGCCCAGGCCCAAATTTTTGCAGATATTTCGCACAAATTTTTTTAAAAGACTTTTATTATGCCCTTTTTAAGCCAAACCTCGGCTCCAGGTGTGTCGGGCCTATCCCACAGTGTGACACATGACAATTCATAAACCTGGACCCACGGTTGGTTAAGCTGAATTACTATTTTACGAAAAGTAAGCCAAGGCTCAGTGCATATTAATGTAATATTACTGATAGTTACTGATGGTTATGTTATGTTATGTTACTGATGGTTATGTTACATGTATGTGAGACATTTTCATGGCAAGTTTTTATGTTTTTGCAGATTTTAAAACATGGTGTATCAGTGGTGTACATTCACTGCACATTCAGTGTTTGTTATTTTTAGACCTCCCATTACATTTAGGTTACGATTTTCTATTGTCTAAATATACCCGAACAATAGATAAGCCCAGTCGTTGGGCAAACTGGGGGGGGGGGGGGTCACTGTTTTATTGTTGGCTGACCGCCTTTTGACGAACTACTGGCAGAAGCCAATCAGGAAAAGTAGAAAGAAGCATTTTCCGCCTTAGATGCAACGTGGGGATGTCATATTTCCATCAATGACGATGACGTCATAGCGTCGTTTTTTTTGTTTCTCAGCAAAGAAATGGCACTTATTCCCGTACTTGTCAGAAATCAATGGTTCTTTAAATCAGAATTTCATGGACTGACTTCTCTTTTTCTAATTTTTCGTCAATTTAGTAGTTGTGATCAGTGCAAATATCGCAGTTTTTCGATCGCCGAAAGGAAAAGGCGAATTTCTAGGTTGCAGATTGACTGGAGATTTTTCGTCTTGACAAATGAAAATCATTTTGAAGTTTCCAATTAGGCAGTAATCAGTGATCAATTCTTGTGATGCTTCTAATTTCATTAAATCCATAAATGGCATATCAAGGAATTCATTAAGGAGCCGAAACATTCGAAAGGAATATTTCCATTTATTAAACCGGAAGTAGGCAGCCGACATGATTTTCAGAACTTTTGCTACTGTTCCGAACACAACGAAAACTTGAATACGTTTCAATTGCAAGCAACTTGAAAATTGCTCTTACCAAGTTCTGATGACAACAGTGGTTCATGTTTACGCCCTTACACTGTATTCTGCATTTCCTAGTAACAATATTTTTGCAATCAAATGAAAAAGGTCACACTTCAATAGCAACAAAATCCGAGGCATGTCGTGGGCATAGACATAACCGGGTTTCTCACTTTTTTATCATTTCTCGAATCCTTTTCTGTATAGTAAGAAAACAGCCTCATTCACGCCAAGCGATAACTTTGCTGTACCCTCAAGCTGTTGACGCGGTGCGTTTTATGAAACACTGTATTTCCCCAACACATCCCATTTTTGTACTATATCCATTGTATTTCATGATTTATAATGATATTACAAGCAATTTTCGTGATCTCGTCCGCCGGAGTAACCCACTTATTTGCTCTTTTACCCCTAGGTGTACCTGACATCCGTTTCCATAAAAACAATTCCACCCAGTTGAACAAATATTTCTCCGTAAGTCCTATGCATCAGTACAGTCAATCCCAATCAAAGCGTAAGAGAACGGACGGAATGTATATGACGTTGTGACTACAGTCGTGCATCATGAGCATTTCCCAGTGCATCACTGACACGTATTCTACAAGAAATGTATTCTGGTGTCAAGCCAAGTTAGGATGGAATGCAGTACCTCGGAAGTAGAAGTATTAGCCTCTTCAACATAGTTTCGGGTTGGGAGGCAATAGAATTGGTAGTTACTGCGCCATATACTCTCGTATCGTTCGCAACTTATCTCATTTCGTTCGCACTAATGGAATCAGGCAGCTACGATCACAATTGTGAACAAAGACAATATTCGGTCTTCGTTGGCAAGATGATGCTTTCGTGACAAGTAGGTAAGTCTGCTCTAACTGAAATGACAAGCACTTACTCTTGGCAAAAGGTACTGAGTACATTGATGTGTACACTGTTGTTCGTATGCTTTCCAAAATAAAATCTTACTTTGTATAGGACTAAGTCTTTAATCATAATTAGGAAACTTAATCCCATTCAACCATGCACACCTGGTGAATAAAATTTGACACCACCTACTGACCTTCTAAGACTGCAGTACCCCTTACATGCCTTAACCTAGGCGTCAAATGTCAGCTGAGCGCCAGGCAAATGGCCCTCTTGTTATAACAGTCACCCCATTTCTGCAACGCGACGGGCCCTCTGGCGGTTAACAAAAATACGACTGCCGACCGGATCGTTGCAATGTGACAACCACTTCATGCGCAAATTCGCGTCTTTCGTTACAAATGCAACGTCACCTTACTTCCTGTCATGAATACGACAAAATAATATTGCCCTTTTTAGGCATCGCGTTCCAAATCATGATCTCGAGTTCAGCGGATGAATAGTCTTTGCACGCGTCAATCAGCCAATAGGTTCATGAGTTAATCATGAATGGAAAGAAACGACGATCTAGAACAAAATCTCTAACGTGTGACGTAGAAGTCAAAAAGATTAGTGCCACAAAGTGAATAATGTAGAGAGGAAGGTTCTATCAACGGGGAAATAGCGAACGAAAAACTCTGAATGAGCGACAGATCATCACCACTTTCACGACAACAGCGGTACAAAATATGCTCTACAAATTGCCTCCCACTCACTAAGTACGATACAGAAAGAATACATACGCGGCAACGTAGACAACAGGACCGAAATTAGCACCGAGTAGACAGTCGTATACGCAAAAAGTTAAGAAGCAGGAATATCGCTACTGCGTTATCAGGTTTTTGACCTGTGGTTCCGTCATTACTGGGACGTTTTCGGCGGTAGCTTTCAGCAACCTTCATTTTTCGTGAGAGTCTGATATGTATAATAGATCCCTTGATAAATCCCAGTTCACTTCGCTACGATGTTCAGTGCAGTTTACACTAGGCGATGCATTGCATTTTACGAAATGGCTGCCATTCGGCCATGAATCACGAACTTCTTGAAGTCGTGTTGTTTTGGAAAAAATAGAGCAATGGTGCCAGTACTGACGAAGATACATGTATGATGGACTTTACTGAAAACAGTGTTGTAATCGGTTGTGGTAAAGATTTGGAACATACAGTAAATGTTGTGCTTTATCTATCGGGCAGACTACCACCCCGAGGAAAATCACACATGCTAATAACTCGAGAAGGCGCTCAAACAAAACGTGACAAAACCATTTTGAAATCATCAACTGCCATCAAATTCGCTCCAAATTCAATTACCCTGGGCAAGTTCTATTAATGCTAGTCACGGACCCACGTAGCAGCCCGGCCCCCAGGTCCAGAGCTAATAATAGAAATCAATGAAACTGGTACTAGGGGCATCGCTGTTTGTTGGAGTTGAATAATAAAAACTTGGTGTTTTTGTACTCTTATTGTTGTTATAAGTTCTTGTTATTATTGTGGAGATAATCCTCGACTCAGAAACGTTTGCAGGCAACAGAAGGGCATAAAATTTACACCAAAGTGCGTGGTGATGGTGAAGCAAAGTGACGTTACAAATGAGGTACATGTACATGTATGACTGTACTTTGAATAAAAGCGCTTCTGTTTGGCCACACCATGCTGCATTCGGCGTCAACAACCTTTTCCCTCTCTTTATAACAATATGCATGTATTAAACTGGCAAACTTTAGAGACTAAGAAAATATGAACTAGACAATCTCCCAAGAAGAATGATATTTTTGTTCTTGAAAAAAAGCCAGTGTTTTACAAGGTCCATTCGTCATTTTGAAATTTCTGCAATTGCCTAGCCTAGTCGAATTTCAATGGTACTTCTATCAGGGAAACCTATAACAGATACGTTACATTACATTAGTTACGTAATTCAGGAATAAATATCCTGTTACTTTTTTATCCCAATAGATCATAAGATGGGTTATAGATCCCATTGGAATTTTTTTTCATAGTCGAACTTAATTCTGGAGCACCCCGTGCTGTCTTCAGTTGATCTTTTAAGCTCATGATGAGGTTGATGTCTGACAACAAAGGTCGAGAAGCTCCACAGCTAATTAAAGAAACCTAATTAATGAAAGAAAACATGGCTCCTTTGAAGTGCGGGATACACAAATTGGATTTCGTCTGGGGGCAAATATGCTGAAGGATTGTGGTTACCAGATCAGAGAGACGGGATAAAAATGAAGTGAATGTTTGTGCTGAGAGCATTCAGAGTAAAGTTTTTAGGCATATATCCTTAGTAATCATAGGTAAGACACATCAAAGAAGCTCCTGTTTGGATAACAAAAGCCCCACTGGTTTACTGATTTATTGATTGGTTTTAGCGAGTGGTCGCACGTCAGGATCGCTATACTAGTTTGTGCATGCACTCCACCCCCCACCCCCCGACCCCCATCCACAACGCCCAACGCCTGCCAATTTGAAATCTACACGCATCCCTCCAAGGTGATCATGACCAGAGATCATGAGGTCATTTATGTGGCTTAAACCATGGGCAACTTTGCATCGATGGACTTCTCGAGTAACGACAAAAGAAACCACACTGCATGCCTTTGAATTCGAGAGGTATTCATTAAGCTAGGAATCCACTGCTGATTTTCTGCGTTGCGACCTGCTTTGCAACCTGCTACCTGCGATTGAATATGACCGCAAGGAACTGATACACCGGTCGCCGACCGATTGCCGACTGAAATTGACCACATCCACCGTGGAGAATCGCCAACGCAGTAGCCGAGTTTCTCAGGTGGCAGCGCTGTGATCCGAGTGAAACATGGCGGCTCTGTCACATATCGATGTGTGTGTTGCCGACTATAAACGCGAAAAATAGAGAGTTTCGGTCGAGGTGAGCGAGTTTATGTAAATTCGAGGATGATCTAGTGATAATTTGCAATTGAACAAGCCGAAATATAGGTGCTGAAGGAGTGTTGTTTCTTTGTTTGAAGTGGAAATGTTCGTTGTGTTAGGCCGGTTGTTTGATTGACGGCAGTTCCACGTAGTGACACTTGAACTTTTCCACTTCAAATGTAAAATCGACCACGTAATTCCAATAAAGGAAGCTTTAGATTAATAGACGATAAACTGGAGGTCATCCTCGGCATAGTCTAAGTGTGTGTATCTTTCATCTTCGGTACTTTGCTCCCCACTTTGGAGTTGACATCCTCAACATTCGTGATACAGCCGCCATGTTTTTGACTCGGATCACAGCGCTGCCACCTGAGAAACTCGGCTACTGCGTTGGCGATTCTCCACGGTG
>NMRB01001870.1:0-12893 GCA_002633025.1 Notospermus geniculatus | reverse complement strand
GGCCCTATGCGGTAAGTGGTCACCTAGTGCACTGAGAGATGACCATATCCTAGGCCCTTCACTTTTGTTTCAATTCAATCGGAAGATAAGTCACACGAAACTGACCGAAATATCTATTCGATGCTTTCCTTTCCAAAATCGTTCCGGTATGAAAGATGCCAAGGATACTGTCTCAAAGAATTTATCTTCCAGGTCATGAAATGAATCCCTTCAACGGCAGATATTTCATCGAAGTCGACTCTTATAATACTAAACTAGTTTTTTTTGTTTATTGACAATTACTGATCCTTCAACGTTCCACTTCTAACCGAAGGAATTTGCCTTCAGAACAAACTGAGAGACCTAATATCGAGTGCAATTCGCGTTACTAGACTAAAGAGGACGCCACTGTTTGTCACGTTTATATCCTATAAATCCTTTATCGATATTAAATCAACAGAAACGCAATTATTTAATGCGATCCACCTCTGACGTGACGCATCTAACCGTCGATGAAATCCCAAAGGCAGGCCGATGCGATGGAATGAACCCTATTGCACACCGATGAGACTGGGGGAGGAGCTGTTGTTTGATCTGATCGCATTCCGTTCGATATCATCACGGCGGCAGATTCAGACAAGTGATTTCGAGCATTAACAATGTCAGCAGCAGCTCCGTCGGATAAAATAGACAAGGGATTACGTCGTATACAGGGTACACCATATTTAACTGCCCGTTTTCTTCAGCAATAGATAGGGTCCTCAAGGTCTCCGTATACTCTTGTCCGTATTGCGGTGCGATTTTTGGATGCGCCCATTGTATGGAGGCAACGCATGACAAAGAATCTACTGCCGAACGCAATCTGAAATGCACAAGCGGTGGAGGCATCAAAGCACACACAAACACACACTGAATGCAGGTTGCATTGCGGTGCCATTTTTGGATGCACCCATAGATTGCTGCATGGAGGCAGCATGGCGGAATGCGAGATGAGCCCAAGTTTGCTTTATAGACCCTTCCAATGAATCAGTGGGTGAGGCATCCTGTACACAGAGGTACATGTATACGGTATACGGACACACCGGTTAACAAAGGTTCACAAAGGATTCGCGACCGTGAAGCCATTGTTAACCGGCGTTTCTGTATACCGCATACCTCTATGTGCAGTAAGCGTAAAGTTGGAACTAACATTTCCCCTGGCCTTTTGACATCAGAATTCAAGAACTGCAGTCAACTGAGACAGTATTCTTTGTGTGGCCATTTGAACGCCTAGAACTTTCCCATCTACGTCAGTTTTGAACACCCAGCACCAATTATAGGAAGGGTGTGCAACTGAGATTCCGCAAAGCCCTCAAAAGCAAACCAAATGTAGTTGGTGTTCTCTTCGTGGCGTCGAACAATCGGACTGGCGTTGGCGTTTTGGAGGGTTTGCAAAAACTCTCTACAGCGAAAAAACGCCAAAACGTGTACGTTCCGTTCCATTCCTTTCAAACTACCAGTTGATAAATGATCGATTGGGATTAATAAGACCCTGACGACAGGCGTCATCGTCGCCAACCAGGAATCCTCTATCGAGTGATCTCAAGATTGTATTTCGCGAAAGATATTAGACGAAAGCCGATTAAATGAGATAACTTATCGTGTGTACATACTTTACCATGATCAGCCATAGGGAGTGGACGTTGAGGGGGCCAGGGTCGATGCCGCGCTTCGTCGAAAATTTTCATATTTTTATGACGGCAATCTGGCTATCGAAGATGAAAGTTTTGACATCTGTGAATGTGACCCCTGGCCCTTGGAACAATTGCACGATGGACCACATGGGTTTGAAGTGTTTGAAATGACTGTTGTCCGATCCCCCCCCNATATCCCCCCCCCCCCCACACACACGGCGATTCGGTATAAGAAATGGATATCAGCACCCTCTTTCAAACTCATATTTTATGATTACTTACTAGCTGCAAACATCGCACAAAAAACTGAATATCGTCGTCTTTTAATCGACTCGTATGACACACTGCCTTCCGCCATCAGACTGAAGTAGTTCATCGTGAATCACTTCCCCCTGTCGACGTCAGTCCACTGGTGTCTCAGGTTCGAGTGCCTTTTCACAGCTCGCCCGTGAATGTCCTGAACTAAAGCGGCCTATCCACGTGCAATATTACTGCACAATATGAGGTCAAAATGGGCAATATTATTGCCAATCGTTTTCCCATCCATTATGCCGGAAGCACATGAGACCCATTTTGGGCCCCATATTGTGCAATAATATTGTACCGTGGAAAAACCGCTTAATGTCGATGAGTTACGAAACCTTTCCCAGAAAAACTAAACTTATTCTTGGGTATGGTACATTTGGGACAGATGTGGTTACGCATTGTGCAACGTACAATGCAGATGGCAAAATACCAATAAGATACCCCACTAGGCCTTTCTGTCGTGGCACGATTTGTTACAGCGTACAAAGGAGTGGTGCTCACATTGAAGGAGTGGTGCTCATTGATGGTACTGCGGTAGTGAATTCTAGTCAACTGTGAGGTTTTTGCACTTGTTTCCATTCAAGTCTTTTTCGGAGACCTCATTACCATATAACCCACAATTACGTTATCCACCACACCTAACTGACTATCGACTCCACGTGCTTCGTGAATTACTTCGGTGTAGTGAAACCTATAATATACTGTATAATATGACTTATCCGGCCACCACGGCCAACCTGCGAACCAAGCGAATTATTGACTATACACGATCCAGGCCAAGTTATGAAAGGCCCAGTCAGGGTTACATGTTCAATGGAGATCGTTTTACGCCTGGTGAGCATCGTAATGGATATCCCGCGGTGAGGGTCAGTTTCACTTTCGTCGACTTATAAATGATGTCAATTAAACCTAGGTCTTCTGTGGAATAAAACCGCGGTCTGCCGTTGAAAGGAAACTCACAAGTGATGTGTAACCCTGACTAGGCCTTTCATAACTTGGCCTGGATCGTGTATAGCCAATAATTCGTGTGGTTCGCAGGTTGGCCGTGGTGGCCGGATAAGTCATATTATACAGTAGGCAGCTTTCGCATAGGTAGCTTTCGCAAAGCCCCTGAAACGCCAACGCGAACGCCAAACCCATTGTTCGGTGTCACGAAGAGAGTACGGAACAAAAGAATAAACGTTCGCGCTGGCGTTTCTGCGGCTTTGCGAAAACTCCGTACCAGAAAGTTTTCGGGAAACGCCCAAACTGCTCGAAGCGAACATTCACATGACTTGTATCCTTTTGTTCGCTGCTCTCTTTGCGGCATCGAAATCGAACAATGGAACTAGCGTTCGCATTGGCTTTCGTGAGCTTTGCGAAAACTCATTGACTCTGGAGTGACATTCAGCGAGTGTCTTCAGTTTCTACAGGGTGTTTCAAAAAAAAGTTGTCATCTCTAAAATATCTCCTAGAACCTAAACCCATGAATATTTTTGGCTCAGATTTTGTAAGCTGCTAGGTGTAGACATACTCATAATGTTTATGTAATGTTTGTATGATGGTGTCTTGTTATGAAGGAAGAGTGACACCAAAAGTAAAAGGGTCCGAAGTGCAGGTGTCAGAGCTTTCCAGGAAATTCCACAAGATATGGTGATCCGTTCAGTCACCAGAATGCGAAGAAGAGATGAAATTTCTGTTAGAAACAATGGTGGCCATGTGGAAGGTAGATTCCAGTAACCCTGGCTAATTCTGTATGCAACAAATGATAAATGAACTTTTCATTGCTTTCTGATAGATAAATCTCTGAGATTTTTGCATTTTGCACCTGCTCAGTCCGAGGCCTCTTATTCATCCACGCCTGAAGCGGTCAGAGCCAAAATTTCTTCAGCACCTCCATACATCCTGACCTATCTACATACCAAATCTGAGCCAAAAATATTCATGGGTTTGGGTTCTAGGAGATATTTTAGAGATGACAACTTTTTTTTGAAACACCCTGTAGTTGTAGTATATTGACCAACCACAGAGATGAGCGGCCACCTTGTGATGTAGTGCAAAGTGGACACTGCATGCATACCATAGACCGTTTTACTATACAGAAACTACAGTTGTTTTTCCACAATGAGTGGAGTCTCCCTTTAAGGAACGTTCTGAAAAACGGCTCCAATTATTTCTAGAGACCAATAAGAATAATATGTCTAAATACCGACTGAGGGAGCAAGGTCGGGGTTTAATTCCAGTCAAATCTCAGATGAAGCTATAAATGAAAGCCGCTTGATCTTAGTGCATCCTTGCCTAATCCATCGTCGCGAAGCCTCCACATCAAACGAAGTTTTTCACTTTCAAAAAAAACGATAATCCCACTAGATGCAACTTTTCCGATCGGTTACCATTTCTGAACATCGACAAAAAAACTGATGACAGATACAAATCCAAATCGTGGGGCCGGATTTGTTTTAGTCTGGGATAAATTATAGTGTGCGTCTGTCACCTGGCCTATCGTTGTTGTTGGCATTCCTAATGAAAAAAAGACTTACGAAACGGGAAAGACAAAAGAATCTATTCTTTGAAGGAGATAATAAGCAAGAAGTCAATCTCCAGAATTCACGAATTTTCGACCCCAACCGGGGTCTTTTTCAAGTGGAACTTTACAATCTGAAACTCTAGAAAAGACTGAGCTGAAACTCCTTTGAAGGAGTTACGGAACTTAGGCTGTATTTCAGCCCTACAGGCGATTTTCATCTAATCGACAGCCCTACAGGCGATTTTCATCTAATCGTGTCCATCTACATGTTGTGTTGAAGATTTGAGTTCAAGTGATTTATCCCTGGAAAATACTAAGAGAAAATTGGAACTGCATACATGTACAGCCTTGGAAATTAGTAAATGGACAGTGAAAATGTTGTTTTTCTCAGAACTGGTTGATGATAATTGAATGCGGTTTTCTGCAGATGATAGGCAAATTATCTGGCTATAAACGCATAGTGATGACCTTGAATCTGCTGTCATAGAAATTGCCAAATTTGGCGATTTTCAAAGTGACCTAAAATCAACATTTTTGCATTCAAGTTCTTTCCAGAAATTTTTACATCCGCGGATAGCTCTTACCGACAGATGACAAATTTGTCGATTGTTTTTACAGGAAAATTGATATTTTTGCTAATTTAAAGCGAATTTGTGCTGAAAATATCATTTTTCTATAAGCCCAACGTCAATGGCTTTTCGATGGCCCCTGCCCATTCATTGCCCTCAATTAATACAATAGTCACTGAACAGTGAATAGTGACCTGACATGTCTCCAGGACCTTGGTCAAGTGTATAGGCCAAAGTCCTCATGCAGTGAATGGCTTTTGTGTATTCAATAAACCTTTATTGAAATAGTCAAAGGACTTCCAAATCAACACCATTCAAAAGTTATGCAGTCTTACGTAAGATTCATAACAGCTTTCAAGAATAATTGGGGAATACCCGGGCCCAGGTCACGAGTATTGATCAACAACTTGAGTAGTAGAGGTCACATGCCCAGGGGCTTTCTCAAGACTCATTGCCCAGTTCAGCTGACGATATTTGATAAAAAGGCGTTTATCTCAGTCTTGGGATTTCGCATCTTGATGAAACTTGAACTGGGGACCATTTTTGAGGGTGGCGGACAAGTGTGCTGTGAAAAATTTTGGGTTTTTCAAAAAACAAAATAGTTGATTCTGGGTCACTTTGGAAATCGGCCAATTTCGGCAATTTCTATGATAGCAGATTTAAGGTCATCACTATGCGTTTATAGCCAAATAATTTGCCTGTCATATGCAGAAAACCGCATTCAATTATCATCAACCGGTTCTGAGAAAAACAACATTTTCACTGTTTTTTTCTCTCCAAAGTACATGTATTGTATCTGGTTAACACTTCACCTTAGCACTCTTTTCCCAACCGAATAAAACCCCGGGAACACCCGACTAGAAGTTGTCATTCGAGAAGGACCACCGCTAAAAAATGTTCTCGTTGCAATCAAGATACCACAAAGCCATCAACCAAACGTTCAACGGATGTAATTTCAGAGTCAGATTCTCCTGGCAATCTGGATTTTGCCACTCTTGTTGAGTGGCCTCATCGTTATTCGACAATAGGGAGGTTTCGCAAACCCGACGAAACTCGAAGGACGAAATACGAAATTGGACTTCACTTCCATGACGTAATGTTTTTACTGGAGAATGGTAGGTTCTAAACCTTGGAACCATGAAACCACCCAGGAAACTATGGAACAACCCAGAAAACCATGAAAATACCCAGGAAACGATGGAACCACCCAGGAACCAGCCAAAATATCCTTATTCTTAAACATGACATGACATTTAGCTGTTTTCCAACTGCTATGGAGGTAAAAAGCATGTATGATTATCATCAAGGACATTGATGTCTTTATGCTGTCATGTATTTAGGCCTAAAACCACTTGACCTGCGCGGCTGTTTGTGAGGATACAGTCAGCTAGTTGTTTAAGGCTATGTCTAACAAGTACAAAGTAGTCCATCACTTCGTTTTGTCATTTCGTCATTTTGCTGTTTTGACAAAGCCGGATAAAAGTATAATTTTGGGTGGTTCCATAGTTTCCTGGGTGGTTCCTGGGTGGTTCCATAGTTTCCTGGGTGGTTTCATGGTTTCATCGTTCCAAGGTTTAGAACCTACCCTGGAGAATACATGTAGTGTGCCATTTTACTGTATATCACCCAACAGGCGAGAAGCCGTGTACCACCATTCTACTGCATCATCTGAGACAAGACTGTCACGTTCAGTATCATTCAATTTTAAGTGTCTGACACGCAATAAAGTGGGAACAATGTAATACAGGAGGCATTGTCATTCATCACACCAGTTTCACTAGATTCTTTGACAACGAAGAACGAGGTAACCTACATGCTCTAGGCATCCTATCCCACCCTTGCGGAAATATTTGGAACCAGTGTACTGCAAGCATTGGAAGGTAACGAGAGATTCATTTCTCCACCAGAATCAGCTCCTGCCGTCTACACGATGCCATCGGAACCAGCTGAAGGTAGTGATGTTCGTCCGCAGCAGCTATACAGTCGATGAAACACACTGTAGTCATGACTGTATGTATGAAGACTTCTGCAGTTTACGAAGATCGTGCTTATGCAATCCAGGCATTACGTGAACATCCGTTCTTATCCAATATTTCTCACGAATTGCCACCCCGAGGACGCGGGGGTGGGGGTACAGATAGCAAGACGCAACAAGAGGTTTCGACAGAATGGGAAAATTGTTGAAGAAAAAAAAATTATTTCACCATTAAAACATTTCCACCCAGTTTCTGTGATCAGTGTACTACAATTACTGTTGGATGTGGATCCCTGCTCAAACCATCCCATTTTAGTGTATAAGCCAATAAACACAGAACTATTGTCATTTATTCATCTATCGACGGCCCAGTCTCGGGCTGGAATTTACTAGGTTTCGGTTTTATCATACATGTTACTAGGCCTACTTGTCTCTGATGACAGCCCAAATAAGTATATGCTGATTTGGGGGCAGAGTTTGGGCTTATGCTCGCTCAGTGGTTGCCTCAGTTAATAACAGTTGTTGTCTGGTGTCGCCAAGTCCAGTCAGCATGTCAAAACAACTATAATCCCATAAGTCTGACTTTGACTGTTTTGGCATGCAGCCCTTCAAATGACTACAATACTAAAGTAATATATCTTGTTGTCACGATAGTTGTAAGTTTCGTAAATAAGTGACGATCCTCTGGAACAAGAATGTCAGGATCGGAATTGTACATGTAGATGGCGTAACTGCAGTCACAGCATTCAAAACTGCATCCTTCGGAGGAAGCAGATCATAACTTTTGCAATTTTATAAAGGGGGCGATAATAGTAGTTGTTGTGGCTGGCAATAACGACAATACGATGTTAAGATCTGTTCTCACTCCGACTCCGAGTAGCTATATAATTAAGATTTTTCCAGTCGGAGACTAATTATTTTACCGTCCAGGCTCGTTCTAAGGTCATTTTACACCACTGATTTGGACAACCTCGTTGTATTTGATGACGAACAATAGGGAGGTTTAGAAATATAAACGTGAACGTTAACGACAACGCTATTTTTGTGCCGAAAACGCAATATAAAATCTGGTGAATGTGTAGTATGAAAAATAACGTTGTCGTAAAGTTTACGTTTATCGTTTGATTTCTAAAACTCCCCACTGTTTCGCGGGAAACGTGACGTTAGCAGTTGGCCACATGCAGTGAATGTAGAGGTTTGGATCTGTATCTCAGGACCTCTTTGGTTAGGGTCAGGATATTGCTAATTTTCGTCGTTAGCAGGCGCCACTGGCGGTGACTGCATCATTCTCCAATACCGTAGTCTTGCCTTTCAGCACAGTGTTGGAAAATGTATGATTACAATACAATGCAATCCTAGGAACGGGAGTTACCCTACTTGGGGCGAGATTGATAAGCGGTGTTTTAACAACAGGGATACTGTGCCCCTTAAACATGGGACATATGTTAAAGGGCGACATCCGAAAGATATTGCCCTTTAAAGGGCCCAGTAGAGAGATGGGGCACATGGAGAGAATTTTGATGGACACAAAAAAATGATTCAGGCCTGCAAAGTTGCCGATTTCCATTTTATATATTCTAGAGTACAGCCGGTGACAACTAAAATTTATGCTGAGGTAGACGTAGGCTACTTTATTGCAATGTTCATATGATCAGTTCGTTGTGCATGCATTATTGAGCCACTATATAGTTTTAAACTAAAACCGGCTGCAGTACTTAGAATATGTTGGTTTCATGGTGCCTTCACGTTGGATCGGGTCTGACTAATTGTATTGATGTCCTGTCAGTCTAAACGAATCAGGATGCTTGTTTAATTGCGAATGAACGAATCAGAGATCGTTACCTTATATTAAAGGCTCAGCGAATTAGTTTGACACATGAGGGAGTGGAAATTGTGTCTTCTTTGTGGAGCCCCGATAATAGTGGTTGTCACGTCCGCTTAGCAAGCGAATGCAGCCCGGGCTATACGGTACGGGATTAATCATCCCCGACTCTTCACGTCCGTCACATGGGACATTATGCCATGGTGCCTACCCCATCCAAGTGAGGAACACGAGTAGCTTCCGTATTTACCAGGGCCACTGTGTTGGCTTCGGCCCTGATGGAAAAATACAATAGAAGAATTCTTCAGGACTTGCCTGCCCCACAGTTGTCAAGCATGGAAAAGCATGTTGTCAACCTTGCAACTTATGCCAACAGGAAGATGTCAAATTCCACTGAAACACGGCCGGCCGATTGTCTGCTCTCTGCTGGCCGTATCAGTAGTTGCATCGGTGATGAACACGCCGGCCCTTAAGCACTAAAGGATCAGGCAAAGTCTCTCTGCCGCTGACAAATACCGACTCAAGCGTACGACGAGGAGGCATTTTTCCAGTAAATGGACAGTTGTCGGGGACAGGTGGACGAGAGAGGCCCCAAGGGTTTTCTGGAAGATAAATCACTAGGGATCGTATTGCCTGCTGCAAGCTGACCTGAGCAGTTATTAAAATTTCGTTGTCGCAGATGTGTCATCATCATTCTCAGGTAAAAACCGCAGGAATCGATTGTTGAATACGCAGGCGATTTTTCCGTTGGCGTTTATGATGAGGGAAAGAATCGTCGCTGTAAACAAGTGACTATTGCAGAGTGAGAATGTCACTTGATTTCCAATCGTTCGTGCCCAAGTAAAATGTCGGAAGAGGATTCCCCATGAGGATGACGTCACACTATTTTTGTACCCCGGAGTGCGACATCTGTCGGTGCCCTAAAGAACCAAGTCAGGAGTTGCTGCAACTTTATTGAAAAATTCGCCATTAAAGATGAAACGTTAAGGTCATAACCATTACGGTAATTATCCGATCTTCCAATGAAAAGGCTCATTGAGGCGGACAACTAACCTCAGATCCAAATCTTAATTGGCTGTTGAGGCAAACTCTGACGGTGACCAAAACGAATGGAGGAAAACACAAACAGGATAAGGGGCCGTAATACATGTGTGTCGCATATAATCGGCGTATAGGACCTCTTTGATGTGCTTAAAGCTGACGTGAACGAACAAAAAGCCCCCATGCGACGAGCAAGAGAATTGCAAACGCCCTGCAAACACCTCGAGCGAAGGATCAGAACATGATAGACTCCACGACGCCAGGAGGGCGCCACCTTATTTACCTTCAGGCAACAGAGCTGTCAACATCTCCGGATACCTCTTACACTACTCAAAGTAGAAAAAAATTGTAGTCATTTAGACGGGATTCGAACCCACGGCCTTCTGATTTGTAATCCACCACTCTATCCACTCGGCCAACGAGCCAGCTGACAGGAACATGATTTATGTTTGTCATTGACGTAGGGCTTCGACTTACGTAATAATACTACGAATAAGAGAAAACATGCGAAGTTTTCCAACAAGTTCGGTGGCCGAATGAGGAAGACGGTGGAACAGAGATAACAAAGCGCGGGTTCGATTCCCAGCTTGGTCAAAATTTCTTCTTTCAAAAAAATGTTCAGCAGGAGCTCACCAGAGGATGTTGACACCTCAAAAGCTCGAAGACAAATAAGGTGGCGCCCTCATGGCGTCGTGGGGTCTATCATGTTCTGAGCCTTCGTTTGAGGTGTTTGCAGGGCGTTTGCAATTCTCTTGCTCGTCGCATGGGGGCTTTTTGTTCGTTCACGTCAGCTTTAAACTGCTACATGCAGATGATCCTGTGCGGCGCTCACCAGCCAAACCACATCTACATGTACTCGTTCCATATGCGCAGTATGATTGTATAAACTGCAAAAGGTATTTGAAACAATAGCGGTCTCAAGACATCAGCCACCGATTTGCACGGAAATCAAGTGGTTGGATTGGCCGTTTTGAAAAATCCAAAGTGGCGTTTTGTTTCCAAGAACGGGGACGTTTCATGGACATTGTGTATTCTATTCCTAACCTCCGGAATCAACTCCTCGGTCATTTGAGATTATGGAAACGTTGGAGGTTCGGGTCCCTAGAGTAACTCTGTCAGTTCTAGTTTTGCACTTATTAATCACACACGTTAACTACAGGTTTACTCACGCCCAGACTGGCTACAATTAACTAAACAATGTACCTGGCATATCCATCAATATTTGCCATCACTTCCTACACTTGTAACTAACACTTTCCATTTGACAAAAGTGACACGGTCTGTTTGTGTAGTGGATAGGTGGAATTAACAATGTCTTTTTTCCACCCCATGGTACACCGTTCAATGCACAGTCATTTTGAACCATTTTCGACTTACTGATATAGCCTATTCATATCTGTCACAAGATTGCTGCATTTTAGATGGATTTCTAGATGAAAGACGAGCAGGTACAAGTTGTCTCGTGGGCTACATGAAAGTATGCTATATTGGCCAGCTTTGGTATTAGTATTTACCAAGCACAATTCCGAAAACCCTGGTAGCTTTCGCAATCTTTTGCGCCTCACAAAAATGACCTTCATCAAAGGATTCAAACAGATGCTTGAAATTGACAACGTCCAAATAAAAAAAAGAAAATTACTGCCCATTTCTTTGCAGAGAAAAACGGCTTTGGAAAATATAACTGCATGTATACGAGAAACACCCTTCCTTCTCTGTACGAAACCTTTTACAGTAATGAAAATAAATATATGAAATGGCAACTGAAGATGAGACATTTTTGTTGCAATGGACGGACAATAACTCGGCATTGTTGAAAGAATCTCGGCCTATTACCCTTTGCTCTTTGGCGCAATGGCTTGAGAATTAATGCATCAACATGCATCGCGGCTATTTTCGTGTGTATTCTTTTTTTGTGTTCTTGAAGGAAAACATCTAACAGGGAAGGGCTTTTCATGCCTGGCGGTGCATCTTTCTTAATTTATAAAGTATCTATGCCAGCTGCATGTTGCTGACATTCTAATCTTAAGCAGGATATGAAATTTCCGGTAACTGCCAACGAGCCCTGCTGATGGGTTGACGCCAAGCACTGTCGATTGACATACTCGGTGTGGCAGTAAAGAATATTCCCCTGTGTAAAGTACCCGATTCAATTATTCCATGACGGGGAGGCTCCACTCATTGTAAATTTTTGAATTTTTATCAATCCATGTAGACTATTGCCATGAGTTCTGATGTCACTAGTGTCAATAGGCTGACGACCTTTGTAGTGAATGAGCTATTAAATACTGTGACTGCCTTGGCCTATTGGTTGTACCTTCATAAATATGGATTGATCACACATGACATCATGTGTGCTGTGCAATGGTTCCCTTGGGACCCAATTAAAATACTTAGAATGATGAATTTGCTGATTTCAAAAAAATATGACAAGTTGCAGATATCAATGAATTTGAATGTATTAAAGCCCCACTGTATTGAGTTTTACGAAATTTTCAGAATGTTCGGAGAGAGCACATAGAGGTCTCATAGCTTGTGAAGCTCCCCAAAATGCTTGTCTGATAGGTACTTCAGAGAATCAATGCATAGGTTTCAGCACACATTGAACAAAAACTGCAGGGAGAGCCCTAATGTATTCAGATGGAGCGCAGTGCATTTTACACTACGCTGACGTCGTGCACTGACGTCAAGAATGGCGGCGATGATTTGCGTTTTTCAAATTCAATACAGTGGGGCTTTAACGATATTTCAAAAATTCAAAATTTTACACAATGATCGGAGTGGAGTCTCCCTTTTAAGGTGCATGGCTGTAGAAATCAATCACGAGGATTTAGAATGTATAGGATCTGTTGTTCCTTGGACAGTTTTTCATGAGACATTCTTTCCTTTCACACCTGATTGTCCCATAATTCCCGACATCGAGACTGAAACACCAAATCGATCCCTCTTCTGCCGTCACCAACACTTATTTGCTTAACCAGAGTGACTTCCTGACGACAAATCCCGCACGGCCCGCTGGGAATAC
>NMRB01001869.1:108404-131283 GCA_002633025.1 Notospermus geniculatus | reverse complement strand
AAGGGGGGTTTACACGGTTCAACATGTTGAACGCTGTTGAACGTCAAAAGACGTCAAAAGTTGTTGAACGTTGTTGAAAGCTGTTGAACCGTCTAAACCCCCTTTCAACACGTTTCAACAGGTCTTTCAACAGCTTTCAACAAGTTTCAAAAATAGGAACATGTTCCTATTTCTGAAAACCTGTTGAACGTTGTTGAACGCTGTTGAAAGGCCGTGTTGAAAGGGGGTTTACACGGTTCAACAGGTTTCAACAACGTTCAACAGCGTTCAACATTCAACAGCTTTCAACAGATGTTGAACCGTGTAAACCCCCCTTAAGGCTACAGTCAACTTATGCAACATTGGACATAATTGAGGGGTGCTTGGTTGACTATGAAGACAAGAACATTGCATACCCACCAGGCTTAAATCTTTTTCCTCCAGGTTCTTCAACTTGTCAATTTTCTCCTTAATTTTGTTGAACATTTTGCCAGCGGTGTGTCACCTCTCAGTGTCACAGATTGTTATGTAATCTCTAATCTCAATTATCACACACTACGATCACTTCAACACGCAAACTGAACGTGAATTTATCCTCGAATCCAATATTTTATCGGAAAATCAGTGGAACGAGTCGGAAAAGACGACACAAGGTTGAACTTCTGGTTACTTCTCATCTGTTTGCACCCGATTCAACAGAATTCACAGATACCTAATTGGAAGTGAGAGCGTGTTCGAAACAGACGACACATACTCTCATCTATAATAGATACAAAGAGATACGTGGGCTGAGAATTTATCAATCAATACCCTGTTGAATTTTGGGTGCACAGGTGACACCAAGGGAAGGCTCCTCATCATGGTGTGTGTGTGTTCGTATGGTCTGTACTTGCACATGTAGTAGGCCTACGCTACTTTCAGTTTGAATGATTGAAGAGAAATGAGATAGGCCTATCTCTCGGGGAAAGATGCTGCCTCTGGAACGGTAGCCTATCTACCTTGAGTGATTCTGGGGTGGCATTGTCCAAAGATGTATACACCTTGTTTGAAATGGGTCCCATATCGAAGATGTCTAAAGCTAGGAATCCACTGCTGATTTTCTGCGTTGTGACTTGCTTTGCAACCTGCTACCTGCGATTGAATACGATCGCAAGGAACTGGATACTGGTCGCCGACTGATTGCCGACTGAAATTGACCACCCATCTTCGCCATTGGTGGAAATCATGTCTAGTGAGTCCACTACGGCGATCGAGTGCCCAGTTGCAAAGCAAGTCGTAACTCAAAATCAGCGTGAAAATCAATGGTGGATTCCTAGCTTTACAAGCCTTCTCTGAACATGATACGGTACAGTATAGGTCACAATTGACATCCCTACGGCTTCGCATAAAGTTACTCGTAAATTACGTGTAACTTACGCATAACTCATGGCTTTGGTTTCGCNGTGAGTTGTTGCGTAAGTTACGCGTAACTTACGCGAATTTAAGGATGTCAATTGTGACCTGTACTGTATGATCTCTTCTCTGACCATTTGATAAGAGAGATGGCAAGGATAGAAGACCACAGTCATGCATAAAGATGCTACCTGAACAGGCAGATTGTCGAGAAGACCACGATTTTGACATGATTTATGGTGCAGCTGTGATGCAGATTTGTCAGGCCTTTTTGGGATTCACGAATCTCCAGAAAATAGTTGGGGCCGATTTCACAAAGCGCGGTTAAGTCTTAAGCTAGGAATCCACCATTGATTTTCAAGCTGATTTTGCGTTGCGACTTGTTTTGCAAATGGGCACTCGATCGCCGTAGTGGACTCGCGAGACGTGATTTCCACTAATGGCGAAGATGTGGTGAATTTCAGTTGACAATCAGTCGGCGACCGGTGTCAGTTCGCTGCGATCGTATTCAATCACAGGTAGCAGGTTGCAAAGCAAGTCGCAATGCAGAAAATCAGCAGTGGATTCCTAGCTTTAGACGCGTGTAACTTCACTAAATGCACGCACTTCCACCACGCATTTGACGAAGTTACACGCGTCTAAGGTTACAGGTATACTGAACACGATCCGCCATCCTGTGCGTCAAAGGCTTTGTTATTTTCCGCCGCACTGCACGCAAACAAAGGCTCTCAAAGCATAAATTGCATGCGTTGCCTTGTCGCATGCGAATTTGCGTTCGGTATACCCGTAGCCTTAGTCTTAAATGCCCTTTGTGAAATCGGTTCATGGTTTTTTGTCCCCGTTCAGTTCAGAGCGAAATGGAGCAGTGTCAAGTCCCTCTGAACCATGAGACACAAACCCCATGATGGCATTGTGGAGGACAAAGATTGCAGACTCACCAAGTTGTAATCCTTGACATCTGGGCTGGTCAGTTGTTGGATTTTTGCCTGGATTTTATCCAGTAAATCCATGGCGGTCCTGTCCGTGGATCTGTCACAAACCTTCAGCCGTTTATAGCTTGTGTATACCAATTATCTGTGCAGTGATATTCGGGAGCTAAAATCCATCTCCAACGGTCCTTTTCCACTTATCAATTAAATTGCAACTTCTGTCGATTAAACGTTTATTGATTTTTGATCAATAGTTGAACTGTATTGGTATTTACTGCTCTGAGTTGGATTCTGTTATTGTTACATTTCAACGGACAGTTCATGCTGATGGTTTAGATCCAGACAGGAGCTGTCAAGAGTGATCAAGTTAACAGTCTGTCACCGCTGAAGGTGAGGGTTCAACTCCTATAGCGTGTTCGTAAAGCTTCCCGAGGAAGTTTCTGGCGCTTCTCTCGGGGATTGTGAGCATGCCCAGTGAAGGCGAATTTCCGAACGATATTTGTGCTTCCTCGGGGAAAGGTATTACTGTGCCGTTGCAGTCGTGAAATATTCCATGTATAGCCAATCAGATCAGCATGCCGGCTTGGAAAGAACACGAAATGCATGCTGGGAGTTTCCCCCAAGTGAGCGACTCCGTGAGTCACTCACTTCGGCCAGGCTCGAGGAACCCTTGGCAACATGTCAAATACCTTTCCGAATGCTCTCTCGCCTCCCTCGAGCTTCCTCAGGGAACTTTCCGAACGTGCCCCTAGTGAAACTCTATTGATTGAAACTGCAACTCTGTTCGACATCCTAGATTGATTGTTTTGACAGTGCCGACCATCTGTTTTGCACCGGATGACACGACACTGTCTGTTTGTCTCTCATCTTCAGTCTTCATTCAGTCTCTTGACTGCGCATGCATAAATGGGCCTAGTTTGTTCAGACCTACCCTGGTCAGACCTACTCTGGTCTGTTTTGTACTGATTTCTGCTTCAGGTTTCAATTTCCTTGTGTGCAGGAATCTCAGTTCATGCCTAAATACAATGGGGAACCCACCCTGCGGTTTATCCCAACAGGTCGGCGCTGCGAGCGGTTGTACCGAAACGACGTCATTGACGTCATTTTAGGTGTTGATGTTGCGTCACAAAAAATTTCCTGTACATTTTTCTACAGGAAAAATGACATAAAAGACATTGCTTTTATTGCCATCGTATCTCTTCATTTTAAGGATAAAAGGAATCATGAGATTAAAATGCAGATTTCCTGCAAGGTCTTAAAAAGTCTTAAATTTGGCACTTCCATTTTCAAGGCCTTAAAAAGTCTTAAATTTGATAATTTCTGTGGGAAGGTCTTAAAAAGGTCTTAATTTTCATATCAAAAAGGCAGTTGTAAAAAACTGGCAGGAGATGTCAGGAAATCGCATCTCTGGGCTTCTTAAAATCACTACCCACTGTCTTGGCCGTGGCAATCCCTATCATTCTTCCCTTGCAGTCTAGGGATGTTCGGGGGCTTCATTTAGAAGAAAATAGGTCTTAAATTTTGCCGATACTTGGTCTTAAAAAGTCTTAAAAAGGTCTAAAATTTGGTGCTCCACAGGCTGCAGGAACCCGGCCTGTGTCTGTGTTATGATAAGAGAAGGTTGAGTCGCTGGGGTTGTATTATTTCTGATGGAGATTGTAGATTTTGATCCACCCATAAACCCAAATTATAATGAGCAAGAATCGCTGTTGTTGATTTCAACAACCCTCTTGACGTTCTCCTCACAGCTGTTCCATGTACACATCTTCTATGCTTTGTATTCCTCTTTGTTGGGGCTTTGGGTTGAGGCCAAACCAAGCTCATTTTTGTGTCAACTCAAGTGAAACACAAGTTTCTTAAGGCAGTGACAGACTGACGTGTAAGCATCGCGTCGGGAAGCGTTCAACCAATCAAGGAGGTGGTAACACGGACCAAAACACCTACCGAAGAATCTGATTGGCGGAACACCTGCAGGACGCACTGCGTACACGCCAGTCTGTCACCGCTGTTATGCTCTCAAATCCTATGCCTTGAGCCCCCCCCCCCGGCTTGAACCTTCGAAACCACAGAGGTAGGCCCTATATAGCTCTCCATGTTGGCAATGCAGAGATTGATGTTGTGGGCGTGAGAGAGGTACAGTGGATGCATATTGACCTGCCGTCTCTAGGGTAACCTACGGTTCGATTCTCACAAAGTCACATTCTCGCTGACACGACATACATGACATGAGGCTTGATGAAGGGCAGCTTTTCTGTTTCTGCATGTTGTGGTTGTGACACATCTCAGGGGCATGGTTCTCTTTTCACTTTGAGGTTTCCTCCAGCATAGGAGCCACGGTGGCATAGTGGTTCGGGTCTCCGACTAGCGGTCAGAGGGTCCCGGGTTCGAATCCCACTGGGCGTGAGTCTTTGGGCAAGTCTCTTTGCCTTACTGGCCTCTCTCCACCCAGGTGTATAAATGGGTACCGGTCGGAAGTGCTCAGATTGTAGCGCTGATTGAGCAGCTCGTCTGAATTCTACTGAAAGGTGTCAGGATAGACGGGGGTTAAAGTGTAAAGTCAGATGACACCTCTACCGTTGTTGATATGATCATATCAGACTATAAACCCAAACTTTAACTTTTAACTCTTGATATTTATGTAAACCCCTTCGTCTGCTTCCAAAGATCACTCACATCATATCAGTGTGGTTGAACAGTGTAAAGAATGCAGCTATGCTGAGATTGTCATAATGTTGTGAAGGGTCTTGTTGATTCCAACACCTGTTTAGAATAGGCCCATCAAATACCTGGAATGCTTGTTGAGGNTTTACTTTAAAATGCCTGATTGATTTATACCTCTGCAAAGGTAAGCGTCTGGACATGTACGTAGCATTTGTCGATTTCCGTGAGGCATTTGATAGAGTTTGGAGAATTGGATTATGGAGAAAGATGATTAAATTTGGTGTGAGTGGAAATATTTTAAATGTGATTATGTCTATATACAGAGAGGGGCTAAATAAAATAGTCGGTCTGATTACTTTCCTTGTAACATTGGGGTTAGACAAGGTGAAAACTTGTCACCTATCCTGTTCGCCTTGTTCTTAAATGATTTGGAAAAATTCTTTGTAGATAATGGTTTCCATGGACCTTCAGACCTTTACATGTGTGCGAAATGTGAATATTTAGATAATTTAGAGATTAATTTCAGGTTACTGACCCTGTTACATGCTGATGATATGGTTATCCTTGCTGATTCGCCTGAACGCTTACAGCGTGGTCTTGATCTGTTGAGTGAATATTGTAATACTTGGAAGTTGGTAGTAAACATAGATAAAACGACAGGGTGTCCCAAAAAACACTGACTAATTTTGATTAGACCTCATTTTGTTGCTACTCAAGATTTTTCTTTGATGTTTTGTCCAGATATTCCCCGCAACTAGAAATTTTAACCATGTAATTTTTTTTCAGAAATACCCACTAGTTCAGAAATTATGTTAGTAACTTATGATGTGTTCAAACCATGCCCCCTCTGCTGGATAACAGCTGCAACATACACATTGGAATTGTCAGTTACTCTGTTGGTGCATGTCAGCTGAAATTTGCCTAATTTCTCTCCCTAAGTTCTGCTGTTCAAGTCTTTCTAGTGTGTAAAGGTTGTCACTGTACACTCGATCCTTTAGGTATTACCAAAGGAAGTAATCTGGGGGATTCAAGTCTGGTGAGTAAGGGAGGCCAAGGATTGTCCGTTCAACGGGATGTCAGTCTGTCCCCAGGAAAGTACCGTTCCAGAAATTCCAGTGTTCAGCACAATGGGAGGTGCCCCATCTTGTTGTGGAATATGACTGTTTTCAAATCAACAGTTTGTGCTTTCTCCTGAGGGCAGAGATGAATCTTCTCCCTTTAAATATCAATGTACCTGTCAGGGTTGACAGTTACAGTTTTCCCTTCTTCATCCTCAAAAACGCATGGCCCTATGCTACTGCACCCTATGGCACATCAGAGAGTAAGTTTCTCCACACTGAGAGGACGTTGCGTATGGTATTTCTCCTAGTAGGCCTACCCAACTGTGAAATCGAACACCAAGTTAAAAATTGTGTCAGTTTCGGCTAGACGGGATAAATTTGGCCTTCATATCATAGACAAGAGTAGAAAGAGGCATGGTTTGAACACATCATAAGTTACTGATGAATATCTGGACAAAATATCAAAGAAAAATCTTGAGTAGCAACAAAATGAGGTCTAATCAAAATTAGTCAGTGTTTTTTGGGACACCCTGTAGTAGAGGTAAAATAAGGAGGAACATTCCAACATTCACCTATAGTGGAGTGGAGGTTGAGATTGTTGACCAGTTCATATATTTAGGTATCATTTTTTCCTATAACGGTAGTTTCTTAAAAAATATTCGTAATAGGTATGATAAGGGTGTAAAGGCAATGTTTGGAGTATTAAAGCCTCACTGTATTGAATTCAGAAATTGCTTACGTCCTCCGACGTTAGTGTAGTGTAAAATGTACTATACTCTATCTGAATGCATTAGAGCTCTGCATGCAGTTTTTTCGTGGTGTTCTGAAAACTAGGGCTTGATTCTTTGAAAAATGTATCAGGCAAGCATCTTGGGGACCTTCGCGAGGCTATGAGACCTCTACCTGCACTCTCCTAACACTTTGAAAATGTCGTAAAATTCAATACTGTGAGGCTTTAACTGAATGTCGCAGATTACGACTTGGATTGACACAACTGCGTACTCATTATTGGCATTATTCTGTATTTGAAGATTTACCCAAAGCATTGCAACTGGAATACTTTAAGAATTCCCTGACTGTGAAAGGACACACTTCCTTGGTTAATTTGGCGTCTTTTTGTGCCTCACTTGTAAAATTCCTGTAAAATTTTGTAGCCATAACACAGATTTCTGTATTATTATCCTCATAATAACCCATGAGGGTTTTTTGAGTGAGAATAAACATGTCTATGTCTATGTCTATGTCTATGTCTATGTCTACTAGCGCAGGTGCTAGGTTTCCATCTTGAAAGTAGTGCAGATTACTACATTTTGGTAAAGGTTTTTAACAATCGTGAACAGGCCAGCCGTGTCACCGCCAACCCAGTGGCATCTACGCTAGATGATAGATGACGTTGAAAAGTGGTGCTGTTGGGTTCCAGGCGAATATTTTCAGACTAAAAGGACTTCGTGTTGATAACAAGTGGTATTAGAAATGAACTGAATACTAATTAGAAAGAATTGTGTGATTAGGCCGACCGAACTATTTCTACATGCGCGCCGGCAAAATCCAAAATGGCGGCCTTCCACCTACGCTAGTGGTGAAATGAGGCACGATATTTCGCCGCTAGTGTCAAGTGTGCAAGGCTGGGTGCACCCAGTTTGAAAATCGAACCATTTTAAAACCTACGTCCGCGGTAAGTGGTACGCTGTTCGTGTAGCTGACATCTCCATCATCATCATGGCCGCCCAAAACATTCGTGTTCCTGAAGGTGAATTGGGGCAGTTTTTCACCTCCCTTCCATCATAAAGGGACGGGATTTTATCTCGTTTTATCCGAGAGGTTAAGAAAAACCTGGCCGAAATAGTAAACCAATGCATGGGAGATATCAGCTGAAGGATGGGGTCAAAGTTCCTCATTCGCTGAAAAGCGACCCACCGACTTTACACTTTAATATGCGCCGTTGGTCTTCCTCATCAGACGATGAAGATACATATTGCTGTATCAAATCCATGTTTTATTCGGATTTTATGATGCAAAAATGCCAGTCACGTTTGTTACGATCATTTTGCAATCATCGCCAACCTCGGGCACCGGTTTTAAAATGGCGCGACTTTCAAACTGGGTGACGTTTTGGGTCTGAACGTCACTCAGCCTTGTTCTGCGGGACGTTTAGGGTCACCCAGTTTTGTCCTGGGTGACATTTAGGGTCACCCAGGACCACATTCACCCATTCAGGGGAAAGAACATGACCCTTACCTCGCTCGCATATCTGCCCCTTCTTGTTTGAGCAGCTCTCCGTTTGCCAGGTATGCGCTTCACCCTCTTTAGCGAAAATACACTCTTTGTCCCAATCATTGGGTTCGTCCGATTTCCAGTTGAAGAATTCCACTGGTTTTCCATTTACCAAGGTCCACTGCTCTTTACTGAGACCGAACCAAACCGGGGCACTGAAAAAGAACCCGTTGTAAAGTATGATTCACCCTAACTTCAACATGGGCAAAGTGCCAAGCCTGTGCAACGGACACCACAAGTGAACACAGTGATTAGACCACAAACCACAGTACATTTGTACCCTAACATCATTAGATAACTGCGACGTGGATTATTTACCACTGACCTGTGCACATTTGCAAGCTTGGCACTTTGCCCATGTTGAAGTTGGGGTAAATCATACTTTACTGATTGAAATCCTGTGGTGAATGCTGTAGTTGTGAAAAAAGTTACTGAAACCAATAGCTCTTCCTGATGGCCATTATTTCTAACGGTACCTACCTAAGACTAAGCGGTTTTAAATACTTGGAAACCTTCGTGTCAGTGTCCAGCCTCGCCAGCGTCAACTTTTGCGCCTCGCACAGTTGCTTTGCCGTGAAAAAATCGACCAATGGGCTTCCATGATACTGGAGGCACATGGCCTCAACGAGGGCAAAACTGGAGTCCGCGCAAGATGGGGTGTTCTCGTCATCAGCCCCGTCGTCATCACTCTCGGTAGCCTGTGCTGCCCTCTGGCAGATAAACCCCTTCGCACTCGTACAGTCAGCGTCCATCCAGCCATTTGCATCACTGGCCACACAGCGTTGTTTGTGGATGTGGGACATGTCTGGCCTCCCTGACGCCCAGATATCGTCGCTTAGGACAAGGGCGTCATTTTTGTCCACCCACGTCCAGCTGGGTTCCTTTATTCCGATCCAGTAATCACTTTTCCTGAAAGAAACGGAGGAAAACATCCGACGCGAAGTTTGGTAATGTTGGAAATGGTTCGTGGGAGAACTGGGGTGAGGTTGTTCCATTCTCTATTGGTATCTTCTCTAGCACCCAGGGTCTTACGTTTCTAGTATCCAGGGTCTTATATTTCTTGTTGGGTCTTATGTTTCTAGAGGTCTTAGGTCTTTGCTTTCTAGACTGCACCCTTCATCGATCAGGTTGTCAG
Source organism: Notospermus geniculatus (assembly GCA_002633025.1). Taxonomy (NCBI): domain Eukaryota; kingdom Metazoa; phylum Nemertea; class Pilidiophora; order Heteronemertea; family Lineidae; genus Notospermus; species Notospermus geniculatus. The sequence continues at coordinate 121,852 of NMRB01001869.1, read as the reverse complement.
CGCCGCCTTCCTACAGCATGTAGTAGCATGGTTACCCTGCCAAGATGGGGACTCCCAACACGTCATTTCAATTACCCAACCACAGCCTTCGTTTCTTTGCCTTCCCAGAATTCAGTTTTACCGAATAAGAATGTGTTAAATTTTACCGAATGTAAATACATTTACCGAATGAAAATAAATCTTACCGAATGAATAATTTTTTACCAAATGAAAATAAATTCTACCCAATAAGAATCAAATGTTACCAAATAAGAATGTAATTTTACATTGAGGTAAATCCCCCTTTATGGAAAAGTGAGGTTTTATTCCAAACCCTAATTACCCTTAATTACCCTTCTCAATTTGTTGTGTAGTCAGCCATGAAGGCTGTTCACCAGCAACACGCACTCCCACTGCTCTGCACCCACCAACAGGCACAATTAAGCCTAATTAGCATTGGTGTGAAGAGCGTTTGTTTGGTCAGGGTTGACTGTTTTATTGTACTGTACAATGTATATGGCATGCAGGGCTGGACTGAATTTGCCTTTTGAGTTACATTATTGTATACCATTGTGTATTAAAGGTTACTCCCAGCACTCACCCTCCCTGGAAAGATGTTGGAGTAAAGATCATTTCAGTGAAAGTTGCATGAAAATTGGACCATTAATTACAGTGTTATACCAAATTTAAGATGTTGTTTCTGCCTGACAACCAAACAACTTGGTATCCATGGCTGTCCAGGCGGCGGGTTCGTGAGGTAAATTGTGCTGTCCAGAAATTCTAAAATTGCCCTCAGAATCCATATTGAGGGAAATAACTGCAGTACGACTGACTGAACAAGAAAAATACATCAAAACTACACCTAACTGCCCAAGTTAAATGAGTTATTTTGATGTTTTTTGCATGTTTACAAAATCCAATGACATCAAATGTGCTGTTCTCCGCTGCCTGACATGGTTGTCAGGGGTATGTAGTAGTCCTATTTAAATTGCCATAACTTTGTAATGGGTGACCCGATTTTCATGCGGTTTGCAGTTTCATGTTGCCTGACTAATGCTCTATAGTATTACGCAGAAAACCAGAAGTCGAGAAAAGCTTCTCAGGTAACCTTTAAAACAATACTTTAAGTTGGTCCAGTTTGATTGGCACTGCAACATGGTCGTTTTGGGAGAAAGTTGACTTTGAGGAGAGAAATTTTTGTAGAAGTTATTTTGCTCTAAGGAAGCTTTATGTATGGGCCAATTTTATTCACACTTCACCATATTGATGGTAATGCTTGTGTGCACAAGAATATATGAGGAGTTAAGGAGGGGGAAATGATCCGCACAGCAAAAAAGAGGATTTTGTTGACACTATTCATGCATAGTGTATAAAATTGTAAATGTTAGAATGTACTCATATTGCATGACTCAATTTTGTTATGTGGAGAATGCAAATCACGACCGTTTGAACGTAGTGCTTCGTGTACATCTCTTTCTCGTGCAGTGCGATGACCATATATGGCACACGTTGTGGTTAGCTTGCGGTTTGAGGTCGAAAAACGCGAGCAAGAAATTAGACGTACACAAACAAGTATTCTCCCCGCAAATTCAACCTTGATTAGGTAAGAAGTGACGCTAAAAAGTTACAGAAGCTTTTCTTGATCCGTCAAGAATAAACGGTGATTTTTGACTTTAACCCGTTTTCAATAGAAATTCATTCCTCTTTTGGCATTGTTCGCCCTTTATAATTTGTGTGAATGGGAGGTACGTTGTATTGTATTTCATTGTGTAGACCTACTCGAAATAGGTGCCGATAATTAGAAATATTGACAAACTGATTCTTCATGAAGCAATCGACTTTAGCTTAGTGAGAGATCCCTGTACACCACTACAGAACGACTTTTAAAGATAGTCTTCTACTGTCCCAAAAATGGCATGAAATTTTTATATGGGTGTACACATGGATTTACGGCCTATTGTAAGTTCATGCTAAATAGGTATAAAGGGGAAGGGCCTGGCGCCTTATTTCCAGTTGTTACCGCTTGGTGTCAGCAGCGCATGGGACCTCACAGCTCATTAAAATTGAGAATAAAGTCCTCTTCAAACGGTCGTGAAATAGATGTTCACCTAGTGGAGAAAAAATTGATTTGTCAGCCCTCCTTTTCCCTTTTCCCACATCCTGAATTTTGCACTACTGGTGGTTCCTCAACTTAAACTGAGTTAAGTGGCCATATGAATAAAGACTTAGTAAATGCTTTTACTTGAATTTTGCAATACAAATGCACTTGGCAATGCTGTACAAATCTGAAGTAAAAGCAATGTAAGATATCAGTTTACATACATATATTAAGGCCATTATGCAAACTGATGGCAGGACGATAGAAAAGAACAGAAAAACATGCCTCGCAGCATTTATGGAATAATTACTGGCGAACATAATTTTAGGCATTCGACTTATGAAACACTTTGAATATCCATCGTATCATAATGATTATAGCCCGCGAACTTGAGTAAAGAGGTATGAAATCTAACCCTATAATCATCTCGCTGGCGGCAGTGGTACAAGCAATGCATATCCTACTTCATTATTTCCGCTTCCTCCATCATAGCTGTGGACTTCTGTACGGAACTACTAGTGTAACAGAACTGCTGACAGAGTGTCCGAAATTTCTATCACCAAAAACTCGGTATTCGAAAAACCTGGACTGAGAAACACTGGATTGGATTGGACTGTGACTTATTGCTCTCCACCGCCTGGACTGTATACGGTACGGGTGTCTCTGCGCCCTACAGTTCATTTCACATCCCAGTGGCGCGAGGTTTTCAGCCGATATCTCCGCAACGGCTGCGTCAAGTTCGACATACCATACATCAATTGACTTGTCTTTCTTGTCGGTATCTTTCTGCTACATGTATCTTCATGTTTCGCGTAAGGCCGGCATAACGGATTCCTTTCTCAAAACCCATTCCATTTCGCAATGCTGTTCAGTGCAGTTTACACGTGCGCGATGCATTGCGTCATTTCAAAATTTACGCCATTTCGGCCGTAAACACAAACTGTGATTTGTGAAAGAACTTTTTTCTGTCACGTTTTTCGGGAAAATGACAGTGATGATGGCTGTACTGCCAAGAAAGACAAGCCGATTGACGTATGTTTCATGAAATTTGGCCCAGCCGTTGCGGAGTTATCGTTGATAAACCTCGCGCCACTCGAAAGTGGAATGGAGAGTAGGCTAGTTTCATCCTTTCGTTGAAGGCCTACTGTCGGAAGCTATCGAAAATGCAATGAATATCTTAGAACAGACGTTGGATGACCTCGTGTTTGTGTTGGTCCAATGAGATGATCGCTGGAGGCATAATGAATATTAGCATACTCCACGATAGCGTTGAAATTTTTTGATAATTGGACGAAAATTTTAACACTGCCATCGATGCTAGATCGCCATCTTGAAAATCCTGACGTCATCTTCGGCGGGCTGGTCTATCACGTGACGCGAACTTCTTTTTCAAAATGGTATTATTTGCAGAAAACAGTATTTATTTTGTCGAAAATGAAACAGAATAACTTTATTATTACTTTATATCTACTCCACCGATGTTTGTATCACTCTACGGTGCCTTTATATCACCTATCTTCAACGATCTATATTGTAAGCGTAGAAAACGAGTGATGGGGTGACCGCTTTTTAGCCCGCTTGGCCGCAAGGCCCAGCAGGGCTTAAGCTGTGGTTGGGGTCATTGAGTGGTGGTCTGTCGTGCGTCAATACGTACGTACGTACGTACATACGTCCGTGAACTTTTGATTTGTTAGCGCTCTAGCGCCTTTATTTTTTGACGAATCTTTTTGGTCTTTGGTGGGTGTATATATGGGCCTAAGATCTAGGTCGAGTTCGATTTTGAGCATGGTTGGATTCCTATTTTGGCCTCCAGGGGGCGTTTTGTGAAAAATTTCAAAGGGCTATATTTTGATAATGGCTTGAACTGTTGTGTTGAAACTTTGTACACATGTGCCTCTAGGTTATAGCAACTTACAGACAAATCTTCGGTGAAATCTGATTCTTTACTTAGCCACCAGGGGGCCAAAACCAAAATCATGGAAAGTGCTATTTCTTCCTAACCTTGAGATGGATTTTTGTCAAATTTTTTTTCATGGGTATATCTAAAAGGATACATACGATATAGCACTCGAGTTTTTAATTTGACCTACTTTTCAAGTTCGCAGGGGTCAAAGTTCGCCTGAAATTACGAAATCGGCTCTTTTTGTAATGGTTTGCCCCTATCGCTTTGAAACTTTGCACATATCTACCTCTAGACTGTAGTGTAACAACTGGGATGAATTTTCGGTAAAATCTAGATCTTGACTTTGCCAGCACTAGGGGCGCCAAAACCAAAAAAGCATAAAGCGTTATTTCTCCCTTGGCCATCACCATGCTTCAAGCCAAGCGGGCACAGTGCCATTGGCACTATTTTTTCTTCTAATTGCTAAAACAACTAGCATGGTACCCGTGGCGAGCACATTCACAGGATGCATGTGGCCAGAGGATGGCATTTTGCTGGACGTCTCTGTGTGGGTGGAAAATGTTTAGTGGGGGCCAACTCCTCGGACAATAATCTAGGCCTATGGGAAGCAGATGGCAGCAGTTTTATGTGTTGAAGTTCCTATTTCCTGATCACCCTGCCTGGTTGAAGACAATGCATTATACCTGGTTCCGTCGGCCACCATGGCCACCGTGTAGATGGTGTTGCGTACGCAGCGCCATCTACACGGTGGCCAGCGGAACCAGGCTAGTGGGCATTGCAAATCATTGGAAGTTTCTTCGTGCATTTTATTCGCTTAAGGCGGGGGGCTACCTATAGCTGAGCTCATTCCCTAGTGGCAATCCACGCAACTGGCCTTTGTGCGACCAGTCATTCACATTCAGATTAAATCCGCTCACCCTGGTACACTGTTTTCGAAAACCAATCTTCAGTGTACGTGCCGACCCTAAATCTTTTGTGTCCTGCGGGGTATTGTTCAGCTCTGTCACTGGTGCTTTGGTCACAAGTGGCCGAACAGAGTTTACTCAAACGGCGGGAATAGTTTCAATAAAGTCGGCATAGGTAGCCCCCCGCCTTAAGGGTAAAAAAAAATGTAATGCCACCCCCATGTCATTCTCAACACTTTCTGTGAAAATGGTGCCATTTCGATCAGAAACCACGGAGGAGTTCGTGTTCGAAGTTAATGTGCCACCGTCAATTATAATATAGATTAGAAGAATTTCTACTGTTCGCTCCGCGCTCGCACTACTTTTCAAGATGGAAACGTAGCGTCGATACTAGTGGTGATATCATTGACGTCATTGCAGACATCGCCACCTAGCGTCAAGTTTGGAATATTAGGTCATTGCCATGGATAATTCGCGCATGCGCAGTTTGCCGTTTTCTCTGTCCAAGACCGAAGTAAATTTTTTAATGCCTTTCAACGAAGGATTGCCGGTGGGTCGCACATTTTGCCGTTTTCTGTTGCCTTTTCGTCCAGCTTTGTGTTTATACGTATGTGAGGCATCGAGATAATCACCAGGCGGTCCTGAAAATCGTTACCAACATGAAACTCGGGTGCGATATACCTTGGAGGAATTATACAGGAAAAACTCGCCCAGGTTTGGTCTCCGAATGGACAAAAATGGCGATGCACATGGCCGTAGATCGCGAATTCACTCTACATTCTTCGCTCGATCTCTCGCACGCTTTGGTGATGTAGCGGGGAAACCAATGATGTTTCCTTTCCTCAACTAGTACCAGACCCTTTCACAGCGTACTTAAGGGCTGCTGTGTAGAAATATCGAAGAGAACCACCAAATATAGGCCTACCGCGGATTGCCGGAATCCTTCGTTGAAACCAAAGAAAACACACCGGCTTCCGTGTTGACCAAGACAACGGCAACTGCGCATGTGCGGGTTGCCAAGAAATCGCCATAACGTCATAGACGATGACCTAGTTTGAACTGATGTATAGGCCTATGTGTGAGAGCGGACGCCTCTGTCAATTCAGGACACCATCTCTCAGTCCTGAAGGTGTCTTTAATAGAGAGGTTCCACTGCACATGTACTGTCGTGATTCTTATTAGGCCTACATTTATCTTTAATGAGGTACATGTACCGGCACGGACGCGCACGGATACACCCGTGCGTGTACGCGCACGGATACACCCGTGCGTGTACGCGCACGGATACACCCTTGCGCGTGTGTACCCCATACGATAGTGCGTATAAAAACGTCGATTTCTTTTGATTGAGGTGTGCCAGGTGTGTAGGCGCAACTGTTATGAGTTTGTCATCGGTTGCTTGATTTTTGAATAGTAGAAGCAATACTTTATCTGTCAATATTTGAGATATTGATTGTCATATCTGTGGATGAGGACAGTGTATGGCCGTCGGTGAATGGGCCTGTCGTCTAGGCAGGTGTGAAGGGAAAGAATGTCCTATGAAAAACTGCCCTGGGAACAAAAGATCCTATTGTTACATTCTAATCTCTGACAATTGGTTTCTATACCCATGCCGCTTAATCCGTCATTCAACAATAGAAGTGGACACTTTTTACGGGGGGGGACTATTTGCTGCTACACCTGTTCCAGAAAATGCCTGCACCGGCAGTAACTGCAAAATGCGTGGGAAATCTGCGACATTTCTGCTAGCGAGATGTGAATTTTCGCTAAAATCTGGTGTCTAGTTTTCGAAATATTTTCACCCAAACATAGCCTTCGTCCCCCACGTGTGCAGGCTCTGGCCTGTTGACAGATCTCCAAGGTAACTGATCCTGCCTTTACTCATTGCTGGATAAGTGTCATCCTACAAATTTCTCTCCGCCGTTAAGATGAAATTTCGTGCTTTCCATTGATACATAACAATAAGGAGTTCATATCAACGAACATTGATTCTCAAAGCTCACTCACGCTCGCACTCCACTCATACTCAAGTGAGTGTCACTCAAGTGTGGCTCGAGGGACACTCAAGTACGAGTGTGAGTGTGACCTCAATAATTTGAGGGACCACTCACACTTAATGAATGAGTGATGCATATTTTTAGATTCACTGAGGTCACTCAACTGTCACTAAGGCCCGTATTCTGAAAGCTCACTCACACTCACACTCATTGAGTATCACTTGACTCTCGATGAGTGTCACTCAAGACTCAATGAGTGAAAGATCTGCCTCACACTTGAACCTTTCAGAGACCTCACTCACACTCACCCAAGTCATTATTTTGGAGTGAAGGTTGAGTGGGTGGTATACCTCCCTTAGCCTTCACTCAAGTAAATAAATAACGTTAATTTAAAACGTTTATTTACCAAAATGGCATATATGTGGCTCAGTACGTTGGAAAATATTGAAAGATTGGAACAAAATGTTGATCACTTGCGAAGAAAATATAATTTTGACTTTGACAAGTACACCGACAATGAGTTCCGGAGACGTTCCAGATTATTATTGAGATCACACTCACACTCTCACTCGAACTTGAGACATGACGCCAGATTGGCAATACAAAACCAGTGTGCACACTGAAGACCATATTACTCGAGAAGCACTTGACTTAGTGACAGTTGAGTGACATCTGTGAATCTAAAAATATGCATCACTCATTAAGTGTGAGTGGTCCCTCAAATTATTGAGGTCACACTCACACTCGTACTTGAGTGTCCCTTGAGCCACACTTGAGTGACATTCACTTGAGTATGAGTGGAGTGTGAGTGTGAGTGAGCTTTCAGAATACGGGCGTAAGTCAACTGCCCCTTGCGTAATACATGTAGTTGGTCTTCAGTGTGCACACTGGTTTTGTATTGCCATAACGAGTGTGAGTGTGACCTCAATAACTTGAGGGACCACTCACACTTAATGTGCTTTGGTTGATCTGAAACGTCTCCGGAACTCATCGTCGGTGTACTTGTCATAGTCATCTTCGCACGTGACCAACATTTTGTTCCAATCTTTCAATATCTTCCAACCTATTGAGCCACATACACGCCATTTTGGTAAATAAACGTTTACTTGAGTGAAGGCTGAGGGAGGTATACCACCCACTCAACCTTCACTCCAGAATGACTTGGGTGAGTGTGAGTGAGGTCTCTGAAAGGTTCAAGTGTGAGGTAGATCTTCCACTCATTGAGTCTTGAGTGATACTCAATGAGTATGAGCGTGAGTGACGGGCCTTCATCTCGGAAAAATTTAGTTCAACGTTCAAATTTAGTTCAACGTTGTCGAACAGAAAACAACACGAGCCATCATGGCAAGAAATAACCGTGCTTATTAGCCCCAGCGAGCCCGAAGGGGCAACGCCGGGGCTATTTAGACACGGGGATTTTATGTAGTGTAACCGCGAAATCCCCGTGTTTATTTGTAGTTCCAAGCACCCGGCGACAGATGGCGATGAAAATCGATGAGTCATGCGCATGCGTATAGGACATTCCACACCTCCAGTAGCCACTCGATGACGGAGAGTTGCCTACATGCGGTGCCCCTATCGCCGGGATACGGAAATTATTACCAATCGCACTTTTTGTAGTGTAACCGCTCGCCGTGTCAACGCCGTGTTTTTTCTGGTTCGGAAAAACCCCGTGTCTCAAAAAGCACGGGGATTTTGGATAGATGTAAGCCTGCAGCACACGTCACCATTTTCGTTGCTCGTACAGGCAACTTTCGTGCTCGGCAATTTTTGTGGTGGTTGCCGGTTTACAGCAGACGTCACCACTCAGTGGTCTCGTGTGCTGCTGATGGCCACGCATCATACAACTCGCAACCACGAGCAATTTTCGTGGTGTGAAATCAAACATGTTTGATTTTCGGCAACTTCTGGCAACTCATGATCACCACAGAATTTCCGTGGTGAGTGGTTGCCGGCCACAGCACACTTGGCCATTTTCGTGGCGACCACGAAAATTGCCTGTATGAGCAACGAAAGCGGTGACGTGTGCTGCAGGCTTAACCAGGGCTATAGATTATAGCCCGCGAACTATGAGCAAAGAGGTATGAAATCTAACGCTAATCATCTCGCTGGCGGGAGGGGTACAACCTGTGCATTTCCTACTTCATTATTTCACTTCCTCCATAAATACCTAGCTATGGACTTCTGTAAGGAACTATAACAGAACAGCTGCCCGAAATGTCTATCACCAAAAACCAAACCCTGCTAGTCAGGGAGGGAGCCCAGAGAGGTTTAATCACTATCTCAAGTACAAAACCTTTTTGGGGGTTGTGGGTTAGGTCCCCCCCCCCCTCTGACCACAAAAACCCAATTCTTAAGTTCCGCAAACGGTGTGTTTAGCCGTTAATTTTGGGTACTGGCTTTATCATTGGACCAAAATCAGAGCATTGTACAGGGACTTGGAAAGTGATGTACAGCTAACTTTTAAACGGTTAGCTTAAGACCCTATAAATGTATTACCAACAGATAGAAACCTGGGTACACTGAGCATGCTGAGACAGAAAAACATATTTCTTACATGTATGTAGTTTATCATACTGGAAATGACGCATTTACGTCTTTTTCCGAATTTCGGCCCATACATACTCTTTTGTTGAATTTCTAATCAGATAGCAAATAAAAACAAATAAGAACGTGCTAACGTATTGCTGTTGGCAATACACTTGTAGGGTCTTAAGCCAACCGTTAAAAAGTAGCTGTACATCACTTTCCAAATCCCTGTGCAATGCTCTGATTTTGGTCCAATGATAAAGCCTACCCAAGATTCAAACGGCTGTATCTTCTAAACACACCGTTTGCGGAACTTAAAGGAGTTAGACGCCGAAGTTGTAAACACTCACTCACTGGTTCTCTATCCACGGACGCCTGCGGTGCTGCCACCTATTGTCGGTGATATGTACTGACGTGAATATCGTGAGTTGCATCGGACCGGGAACCAGTCTAACGATCACGGGTGCTGCCACCTGCACGAAGGAATAAAACTAGTTTGCCGACCATATTTGTAAACAAACCAGCTTGCAACTTCGGCGTCTAACTCCTTTAAGAATTGGGTTTTTGTGGTCAGAGGGGTGGAACCTAACCCACAAACCCCAAAAAGTTTCTATATACTTGAGATGCTGATTAAACCTATCTGGGCTTCCTGACTATGCCAACAGCGATAAACGCTTTGGCGTGATACAGCCTTTTTACCATACATTAGCATCATAGGTATAAGACAGTGTACACAGGACAGAGAGATTTTCTGGGAAGCATCATCAATGGACGTGCCAACGATGCAGACTTCACCCTACGACGAGAACACAACACCGATGAAGTGTTTTGAGTACTTCTATTACCCCTTGGACACCTCTAACCCATTAGACCTTTTCGTATTTATCATCCTTTTGCCAGTTGATTCCTTCCTGGTCCTGGTTGGTCTAATCGGTAACAGCCTCGCGTTCATCGTCCTCGGCAGGGAACGTCCCTTTACATCAACATCTGTCTTGCTTCGTTATTTGGCAGTCGCCGACTCACTTTTCCTGCTAACTCTGTTTCTGCACGGACCATACGCCACAATTGTACATAAATTTGATGGCTGCCCCACTTGCCGTGAGTTTCTAGAAAGGATCAATCCATACACATCGACGTTAATGTCGGCTTCCAAAATCTTTTCTATTTACATCACAGTATGCATTGGGGCAGAACGTTTTGTTGCTGTTTGTAAACCTCTGAAAGCGGCGTCGTTTTGTACCAAAAGGAAGGCACACATCATGGGCCTCTCTTCCGGTCTCTTCTCCCTCTTGTACCGATTGCCAATGCTTTTAACCCATAGGATTGCTTGGGTGTTTGATCCCTGCTCAAACTCGTACAAACCAACGTTGCTGTATCTCGGCCGACGGTATTACGTATTTGAGATAGTCTACAGCGGCATTCTGAATAATCTCATCTCAGCTTTTTTGCCTCTCGCATGTCTGGTATTCTTCACCTATCGTTTGTTGAAGGCTTTGAAGGAATCAGCTAGAGTCAGGCAAACATCAACTAGAGGCAAGACCGATGAGAGTATCAGAAACAGTACCATCCGAGTTTCAATGATTATCATTATATTTATCTTACTAGAAACTCCAAATTATGTACTCGAAATTGCTGATGCATTTTATTATGCTGGCATTCTGAAAGATTATAGCCCAGATGTTCAGGTATATAGTGGTCAAATAATTTATTTGTTAAGTGTTACCAATAGTGTCGTCAACTTCTACGCCTATTGTTTAACGGGAACGAGGTTTAGGCGCACTTTAAAGCGGGTTTTCACTAATCTAAAACCAAACAATAACTAGTTGGTCGTCTGTGCGGTTTTACAAAAACTATAGTGTTCAGTATACTGAACAGAATTCGCTCAAACTTTCAAAGAATCTTAAATATAAACATGATAAATGTCTCCATGATGAAACACTGGAATTTAGCTTATTTGCAATACTACAGCACGTGACACAAAATTACCGCCGAAGTTTACATGTTTGGCCGATACTTTACATGACGTAGTCATGAAGTGCATCAATCCTGACACTAGAGGGTCTTGGGACGAGGTTCAACCAACACCCTCTAGTATCGTTCGAAGGTTACCATCTTGAAAAGTAGTGCAGCGGAAGGTTAAATGGAAAAATATCTACCAATTGTGATCAGGCTCCTAACGGTAACTCCATTAGGAGGAGTGATGCGGTCAAACATGGCGGCGACTGGTCGATGAAAGTGTCTATTTGTGTAACGTAGTGGAGAAAATCGGCACGGGTATTTCGTATCAGCGAACTCTACTGTTCACGGATGCAGCCGCCGAAAAACAGGAACGTTTTTGCAGTTTACAGAGCTGACAGAGATGGCCATTTTCCGACGCCGTCATTAGTATTATAAAAACTGTGAACGATGAAGAAGTAATTGAGGGATAGACTTCATGTGTTGCCACCAGATGTCTCTCATTGCTTGAATTTGGTGGCTTTTATGTAATAGCATAAAGACATCAAACCCCTAAAGCAACCACTTGGTTTTCGACATTCGGAGAAAAACGTGATATCCAAAGAAATTTTCAATGCAACTTTCTCCAATTGTTTGATACAGTGGAACCCCTCAGTTCGACCACCCCTCTTACTTGACCACCCCTCTAAATCGACCGATTTTTGTCGGTCCCAATGAAATCCTTCACATTTACCATTAGCTAAGTCGACCACCCCTCTACCCCGACCGCGACCACCCAAATGGTGGGTCCCAAGCTTCATTTCAACCCCTCTAAATCGACCACGACCACAGAAGTAGGGCTCTTTTGAAATACATGTATGTTCTTGTACATGGATTACCTCAGTCGGAATATGGAGATGGTCAGAATGACATTCATTCATGGCCACAACACCATTAATAGCCAAGCCAAACAAAGCTTCCAAGACAAAAGATTTTGTGAAGGTCTTCATTTTTTATTACTGCTGGTGACTGTTTTTAGCCCAACACAGCAATTTGGATGATTCCTGGCCATAACTCAACTTTTAATCAACATAATTGATGATTTAGCAATCAAAGTGGGCATTTTTAGTTAAACTGGGCAATTTGGATTTCAAAGGAAATGTTGCTAATTGACTGGGTATCGGCTAATTAGTGCTCACCTTAGTTGCTATGTGGTCAAAGGGCCCTGAACATGAAATTTAGGCCCTCACCTAAATCTCAAATTTAGTTTGTTCACTAATTATGGCATCCAAATTAATGTACAGTTGACTTGGTATGGTCAGTCTGGTGCTATTCTGCATGAATAACCCCCATCTCAACCTGGCTAAAGTGACCACCCCTCTACATAGACCACTTGGCTCCGGTCCCATGGGTGGTCGATTTAGAGGGGTTCCACTTTACGGAGTGACCACATTGTCGAAGGTGAGACAGGACAAAGCAAGTTCGGAAAAACACGATGAAATTGACGTTATTCCGACGTTATTCGGACGGTTCGCTCTTCAGTCTGTTGTATCATATAAGGTCAACAGGTCAGAATTCAACAATTCAGGGGCGGATACAGAGGGGGTGTTCTGGGGGTTGGAACCCCCCGTCGGTGACCAAAGATTACTTTTTTTTCTGTAAACATCAAACATCTCGCTTGTGGCGTAGCGCCTGCCCGTGTCTTTGATGTGATCATGGTGATACAGTCGTTGCATCGATGATTCGACGAAATTCTCTTCCCCTGCTTGGGAAAACCGTTGCCTTACTATTATACTGGTAGGCCTACTGCATTGTGTATGCTTGCACTATTTCGAAATGTCTAACAGGCGTGGCATCGGGCTGGCTGGTAAGAACAGGAAGATCACGCTGTTCAAAAAAAATGTTTGTATAAGACTTTCTCAACCTCAGATGCCAGGAAATCGTGTCTCAGAGCTTCTAATTTTCAAAACTTTACTGGGGAGGTCCCCCAGACCCCCCGCTAATTGGGCGCCGATGAGGCACGCGGCGAAGGGAAAGCACAAGAGAGTCCTGGTGCCTCTACCTTCAAAACCCAACCCTCGAGAAAATCCTGGATCCGCCCC
>NMRB01001869.1:90201-107127 GCA_002633025.1 Notospermus geniculatus | reverse complement strand
ATAAATGAACTGGACGTAAAAAACCAGCCTGAAAACAAATTTTTATTCTTTGTAGAAACAAAAGCAGTCACTGATTTTTCTTACAGACAAATGCATTCATTTTTCTATGCACATACATGTACCCACAAACTAGTTTGACAAGTTTGACAGCGCCCGCCGACAATTTCATATCCTTTCGTACCAAACAAAGTCATCAGTGATGCCCAGGAGCGGTGATAATTACTTAGTAGGTTAAAATCCACATCGTCCAGGGCTCCCGAAGACCGCGCTATTTTTGGCGGGAAAGGTAAACTCCACGTGCTACGACGTCGGGTGGGATTGGATGGCGAAGCAGTTTAGCAAAACAGTATCTACAGGCCTAAATAATCTCACACAAAGCCAAAATTTATTTCCCAAAAGTCAATTAACCATTATTTCCATGATGATAATTAACCATTGATGATTAACCATTGATAATTAAACATTATTTCCATGGACATGATCCATGTCCATTTTTATGCAGTCAGCTGTCTTAAGTTAATTTCTAACCCCCTTACACAAAGTATATTATCGTTTTTGAACTTCAAATAGAAAAACAATGCAGCAAAACGACCAAGCCTGTGTAGCGAAACGAGCAAACATTGTAGCGAAATGGTCATGTAGTGAAAACACCATGAACCACCACAATTACACCAGTCAAATATATACATGTACTCAAAAGTTCGAAATAATGCTAAAATAGACGAAATCATGCTAAAAAATGTCCTACGGGGGTAAATGTCCGGGGGGCAGAAGTCCTACGGGGGCAGAAGTCCTACGGGGGTAAATGTCCAGGGGGCAAATGTCCGGGGGGCAGATGTCCTAGGGGGCAAATGTCCTAAGGGGGCAGATGTCCGGGGGGCAAAAATCCGGGGTGCGAGATTATAAAGTCGCAGTGCGAGTTTAAAAAGTCGCACTGTGACTTTATAAAGTCGGAGTGCGAGTTTATAAAGACGCAGTGCGAGTTTATAAAGTCGCAGTGCGAGATGAAAAGTCGCAGTGTGAGATTGTGTGATTAAAAAGTCGCAGTGCGAGATTAAAAGTCGCAGTGCGACTTTAAAAAGTCGCAGTGCGAGATTAAAACACGCAGTGCGAGATTTTTAAAAAAAATACATGTCCCGTAACGGGCGCCGTACTATGGCATTACTGCATGTACTCAAGATCCTATTAAGCGGGACAAAACGGCAGTTCCAAAACCGCATCCATGAGCAGGCCTAAAACAACCGTGCGCAATTAATTTTGAACTTCACTTGACTTCAATTGTTGTTAAGGAATGACTTTCTGACCTTTCTTTCTCTTGCACACCAAGGATTCAGGCATTGAAAGAGGGAGCCCAAGGGAGTGTGTGAACCTTGGCCATGGTGTACATGTCAAGTGTCCTATTAAAACGAGGGGTCATGATAAGGTTCAGTGTTGCAAGCGCGGAATTACTTAAAATATCACCTTCATTTTGTGAAAATAAGGTAAATTTATTATACATGTAGAGTGGGGTGCATGCACTACCAGAAATCCTTAAATAAACTTTATACATTTTGTTTTCATATTCTGAATCTTGGGTACTCTCTGAAACAGGTGGATGTTAGATTCAATGATTACATAAAACACGGCATTAATATACGCTGATAATTAGATGGGTTGAATGTTAGTTGCACCTTTGGAACCACCTTAGGGACAGCTGGTGTCCTTTTACTTCAAAATGATGGTAAACAGAAGGTGGGTGGGTGAGACAGCGGTCAAGTTACTTCATGGATAAAGATGACCTTTCAATTAGCAATATGATAACAATTTCCTGTGAAAAGAGACTGGGGTATAAAAATCACAGTTGATCAGTGGAAAAATCCACTCATAAAACTTCGTCAAGGGTGTCGGATCCATTTTGATGATTGTCTCCTCATTGTTGAGAAAGTTCGAGAGGTGCAATATGGAGACATTTGCTATCATCACACATTTTCTCTTAATTGTTGCACATTGCTGGAGTTACCCTTTAATCAGTACTTCTGAACGGATGACGACTATCCCTGACCATTCTGAAAATGGAACAACGCTACTCGGAGAACGTCTGCCAATTCATTCTACATCTTCCTTGGAGGGAAACTACGGGAACATTACAAACTCTCAGCAGATTATCCTAAGTTACCGTAATCATTCCTCTGGATTAGGAGTAAAGACCACTGACCCCATTTGGGGTGCAACTGGAAAGGAGTCGATAGAAACCGATTTTATCACCACTGCTGCAGTATTGATGGATTCTGATAGAGACTTGGGCTCTGGAGTTGCGCTGAGTACAGAAGGGCAGGATGGGAAGGCACGTCATGAGGACAGTGACAGTGTCTCAACTGTTGCTTCAGTGTCAGATGCTGGAAGTGATCATGTATCTGAAGATACTGGAACCGCACTCTCGTCAAGCGTTCTGTCAACTGTGTCATCTAGTGTTTCATCATTGGCATCCAATTTAAATCTGACTGAAGACGACCTCTGGAAACTTGCAATTCTTAAAGCAGCAAGTACAGGTATGAAAAATTATGGTCCAGCAGTGATCTCTGCTTTTGGCATGGTGGGCAATGTACTTTCATTTTTGACCATGATAAAAAAACAAAACCGTTCGAACAATACAGGATTTCTGATGATGATTCTGAGCGTTGTGGACTTTCTGGCTCTTCTGGCTTGGGTTATATTGGCCTACGGTGAAACTTTGACAGTGAAATATGGCAATGGTTTGTCTCCAGGCTTCTGTATAGCGAGTGTTTACATTGTGAATTTCCTATCAGGAGCGAGTGCCTTAATCTTGACATTCATGACAGTACAAAGAACTTTCTGCATCTGCCGTCCCTTGCAAGCGAAGGTGGTATTGAGCAACCCTAAACTCACTCGCATAATCGCAATTAGTATTGTGATTTTCTGTGCTGTTTGGAACGTACCTCGGACAATTGAAATTAAAGGGATTGGTCAGCCAAAAAACGTTTCAGTTTCAGAAGAAAAAACTGTGCTGTGCGATGCAATCCTTCGTGGTATAGTTCTGTTCGCCATCTACCTTGTCGCGGATGTCATCCTTACTTCAGGCCTACCGTTTGGAATAATTTTGATTTGCAACATCATCATCCTTGCAAAAATGCGGGCGGCTGCAAAGAAGCGATTGCAGCTACAGGGAAGAACCAGTCAGAGAGCTGCACAAAATAATCCGAAACTCGCAACAGATCAACGAAACGACCGATCTAGGACCATAATGCTACTACTTGTCTCCTTCATGTTCCTCCTCCTGATAATTCCAAAGCGCTGCCTTCATATTATGAGACAAGCGGCAGTCTTCACTTCATCACCAGTGGGCAGAGCAGGGTTTGAATTGGGATTCACCATTGGAATCCAACTCTCTTTCGCAAACCATGCTATCAACTTCTATCTGTACATTGTTGGTGGTGGTAAAAAGTTCAAATCGGATCTGAGTAGCATCTTCAGATGTCGCTGTAAAAACAATGTTTGAGACTAATGGAGAAATGACAAACTGCAGGGCCGTATTTAAAGGGGGCGAGGGGGCAGTTGCCCCCCTGAGCCAACCAAAAAATCGCCCCGCTGTTGCGGGCGTAACCCCTCGGCCTGTGTGTTTTACCATGTTTACTGAAAGAATATATGGGAAGTGGTATACCCTGTAATGAAGCTGAAATGAAGTAGTTGTACGTTAATTTGTTACCTGGCGGGTTGGTGGATTTAGGTAATTGCAGTCAATATTGTGAGTGAATTGGAGACTAAAAATCCAAAGCATTCTCAAGTTAGAGCGTTCACGTCGTTGACCAATCAGATATCAGCTTTTGACCTCTGTCACCTTGAAATGTAGGTGTAATCCCAAACCCGTCTGATATGTTGTGTACCCTGACTGGATACACCCACCATAAAAATTTCATGAAGTCTCGATGACTAGTTTAGGAGTAATCGCAAATTTTGTCATTTCACTATGTGCCCCCTGGTGGCCAAAGTAGGAATCAGATCCGGTCGATTTTCAATAGCGAGAAGCGTCATGTCATGAGGTATGAACATACAAAATGTGAGACGAAAATTCCGAAGCATTCTCAAGTTAGAGCGTTCACGTCGTTGACCAATCACATTTCAGCTTTTGACCTGTGCGACCTTGAAATGTAGGTCAAATCAAAAACCCGTCTGATATGTTGTGTACCCTGACTGGATACACCCACCATAAAAATTTCATGAAGTTTCGATGACTAGTTTAGGAGTAATCGCAAATTTTGTCATTTCACTATGTGCCCCCTGGTGGCCAAAGTAGGAATCAGATCCGGCCGATTTTCAATAGCGAGAAGCGTCATGTCATGAGGTATCACCATACAAAATTTGAGATGAAAATTCCGAAGCATTCTCAAGTTAGAGCGTTCACGTCGTTTTTGCGTGACGCCGACGACGACGACGCCAGACAGACGGACGCCAGCGTGATGACAATACCCCCGAAGACCCTGATGGGCCTCGGGGTGAAAACGTGATTTTCATGCGGATTTTGGGCAAAAAACGGCAAAAAGAGGTCTTTTGCCCCCCTGAGAGGCTCCTGCCCCCCCCCGACCAAAAAGTTAAATACGGCCCTGAACTGTGCTGTGCCCACAAATTTGGTGCCTGACGTTGTATGTTATTTGTTATTTGGTAGTTGTAACTCATATGCTTGTTGTATCTGGCATTCCAGTGACAAAACTGATTGATGTGTACGTAATATTTGAATGTGTTCTGTAAAAATAGCACTGGTCAATTTTTGCGCCAGTGTTGGCTGTTATAACCGTGTTTTAAGACTGTCATCCATGGAAGCACCTCTTCCGCGCTCCAAAACTTTCCAAAGGGACCTATAGTAAATTCTCAAAGGTCTGAGAGGTGTAGGCCAGTGACGAGATACTTCTGAAACCGCCCTCTATTTGGGCAGAAAATTAACCTTCCACGTAAAATTTGAGAACGGAGGGCATAGATCCTCCCCTACGGTTTTCTAAAGAGTATCAATGTTGAATTCGCCACGGCCTAACGCTAGGAGCTGACGTTTGTCCACAGTCAGGCATATGCCACTAACATTGAACTGTTTGCACCTATCAGGCATGTGCACAAGAGCTGATGTAATGTAATGTAATGTAATGTAATGTGATATAATGTAATGTAATGTAGGAGGAAACCAGACCTCAGAGGTAACCTATGCTCTTGCACTTGCAGAGGCCGTCTTCTCTATTATATGAAGGGGTTCGACAGTGAATCGAATCCGGTAGAGAAAAAGTAGTTAGATGACGGTGGAGGCTTTTTCGAGCGCTCCAGTTTCCACCTGTTGCACATGTTGTTCTGATAGCATATCCTTTTGTTCTGATTGTATAATTTAAGTCCTGACATGATAATTTGAGTCTTAGCATTTTTCCCGCGTTAGCTTGCCACAGAACTCGGACTTCAATCTTAACCTTGAGCTCCCGGACTTTAATCTTCAAGCTTGAAGATTGAAGTCCGACTTTAAGCTTGAAGATTGAAGTCAAGCCAGGGTCCAAGCTTGAAGACTGAAGTCCGTGGTTCAAGCTTGAAGTCGGAAAGTTCAAGCTTGAAGATTGAACTCCGGAATCAAACTTGAAGTCGGAAGGTTCAAGTTTGAATATTGGAGTCGAATTAATATTGTACGTTATTTGATGGTAAAGAAATAAGAGATGTATTGGACATTCAATTAAACATATCGAGCACTGAATGTTGCAGTTCTTAGGGATGAAGGCCGATACAACTCATGCTCATGCAATGATTTGTCTGGCTCCAATATTGAAATCGAGTGGTTCAACCTTGAAGACTAAAGTCGGAGTTAGTTCAAGCCTGTAGATTCAAGTCCTGCTTCAAGGTTGAAGATTGAATGGGCCTTCTGGGCTTTCGTACCTTTGAGATAACAGTATTCACAATGGGCTGTTCATTCTTTGTATTGTGATGACAGGGCATTCCAACGGCTAATGTACTACCACCGCCTGATTAATTGCGTAGCCTATGTTTTGACACGTGGTCGAACTCTATATAATCAATGAATTGTTTGGTCGCATATAGTAGCATGTGTAAATCAAAAGGTCGAGTTTAATTGATTGTCGGATGTGATAATTTTTTAATAACTGATACACTTATAATTGTATTCATTTGTAAATAATATTTCAGGACTTTGTAACTACTCGGGTGTTGCACTTAAACTTAGCGTTATTTTCAACTTTGTAATGTTTAGCCGCATCAGCCTCGTGCTGGTACGAGCCCCTGTTGCACCTGCGCATCCGCTCTTAATCATATGATTAGCCGGCGATTCACTGAATAGATGTGCATTCTCGTTTGTTGTTGTATATTCTGATGAGAGTTGTACATGGTTGTCGTGAGCGATCCGTGTTGCGGGTCGAATAAAAGATTTATTGTCGAATTCCGACTCTGTTGTCTTTGAAGGTGTTTTGGTCCCGTCACGATTGGGTCCTACAGCTTGGTCGTGACAGTATGGATATTATGCGGATGTCAGGTCGACCTTGCGATGGCACAGAACATGCTCTATTCTATGAGGCAACTCTCCGAGACTTCTGACATAAACTTTCCGTGGCCTTTCGAAATGAGAGAATTTGATCACCACAAGAAAACTCGCGACATTTTTTCCCCGGGAGATTTCTTTGCTCTCGACACAAAACTTGCGTAGCCCCTTCCACAGGCGAGTTCTGAGAGCCTTTACCAGTATTAATGGGCCTATTTTGGGAGAGTAATCCTTTTTTCTCATTAATTGTTCATGATATGTGTACATGTATGGCACATACAACAATCCACCGCCGTGGTAAACAAAAAGGATTTTTTGACTAATATTATCTGTATTGTACGCGGGCCGATCACCCATCCACGTAGTGATCGCGCTCACACACAAAAATGAATTCTCACTCTTTTTGAGCTTTGTACAGCATTCAGACACAACTACATTTTGCTGTTTGTTTCATGAAATTATGTTAAGTAGTAAGCGAGATATCAAGGATTTTGTCAGTCAAAATCATTGGGCTAAAACCCGTACTGTGAACGACTTCAACAATTTGAATATGCTAATTGATTCGTGACGTATTACTAGGGAAAACTTCATTCGAATTTGACCCACCCAGGGCACGCTGGACGCATGGTTTCTGCATGATAATTGCATTTTGTTGAATTTCCCATCACATTCATTGCTTAATTTGTTCACTAGGCCGCTCTAATCAGGGAAATGACATGTTCATTATGCAAATTCCCTAGTGTGACATCACTTAATGAGGCAGTCTTACACCATTCTGATTTTAGCTGGGTCATTCACAAAATCAACCATAACTTTCTTACCGCTTGGAATTTTTTTCACCAAATAAAAAGCTTTTCCACTGTAATTATGTGCCAAATGATTATACAAGCTGCAAAAAATGGTGCAATAAGGATTTTAACTTCTAGCGCCGAGGCCAACGCGCCAACCACTAGGCCATAAAGGAAATCCTCCATGGCCGGCGGGTTAAGCCGTGCGATATAGTAGTAGCTACAAGGGGTAGGCTATCCACGTTGTGATCGCGCTCAGCGTAGCTTAACTTCTGGCGCCGAGGCCAACGCGCCAACCACTAGGCCATAAAGGAAATCCTCCATGGCCGGCGGGTTAAGCCGTGCCATATAGTAGTTGCTACAAGGGGTTCGATGCATTATCAATCCACTTTGCCCAGGAGGAAGAATATCGCAATGTGCACAGTTGTGGTCGCGACTAGTCTGCCCTCTGTCTTCCATCTGTTGAATTGAAAACGATGCGCAGAAACAATAGCCACAATGGACATGATGGATTTGAAGCTTTTTTTCTGTAACCTACATGTAAAAGGCACTCTTCGAACTTCAACCATCAATTACTTTATTCGGTGAGATTGCACACATGTGTACAAAGAACATTCTGCATTGAGTTGTTTTCAGCAGAGAACAGTTTCTTTCCATACTCAGCTAAATGGCCGCAGGAGTAACGAAAACAAAAAGCCTGTAAATGCGTGAGCTTCGTCACTAAAGGAAGCTAGTGCATCAAAATAGGAAAAACACGAAGATTTGTTGAGAGGTAAGTTTCTTTAATCAGTGTTAATTTCCAACGAAACCAAACTGTCGGCAGGGAAAATTCGCCTGGATTGCCGTAGAACACCAGACGAAACGGCCTCCCGCGAGGGTATTGCATGCAGCGTCCCAGCGTACTGCGCGGCTAAGCCCTGTGATTTGACATCGAACAGAAGTTGCAGGAAAAATTTACAACAAATCGTGGTATATCTCGACTGTGATATAAAGGCTATTGCTCGTGTTACGTCCTCCCTCATTCGGAACGACCTGAGGCGAACTGCTTATCTGTCCACTGGGCGGCGCATTCATTACAAGAAGTTTTCTTCCACGAGCGATGACGTCATCAGCCTAATGGTTAAGCAGTGCATTTTCCGGGTATTTTTACTGATCAAAGTTATTTTATTCGAAACAGAGTGGCGATCGTAAACCAGTTCGCTCGGGAAATAAAAGTTTTGGATGTTCTCTACGTCCATACTGCTTCTGGGATTTTTCTGATTTTATCCTCCGCCGTCACTATCCTTGTTTTGAAACCCTGTTGAATGCCATTTTAATGGTAAAATCGGGGATTCCCTCGAAAAACAGCAGAGTGTCTGGGGATTCCCCAATGATAAACAATTTACGAGGGGTGGAATTAATCTGGTTCGACTGTACATCAAAGGCTTTGATATTTCTTCAGACATCAGTGAAAATTTCATTTTGATCAGTTGTGCCTTTGTCCCGTCAATTTTGTCTTGAAAATCTCAACCTGCAGTGCTGACATGGACTAGTCCATTATTCAGAGGGGTGATGGTTGTTCGTCCAAAAATCCAGGCTATCCACTAGCTTGAATTTAAGGACGCAGCCCGCCTCGAAAACCCGAAAACAGCATTAGGCCTCGTCCGGAACCCCTGATAAAACCCATTTAGCCCATATTTGTTTTGGCTGTGGCATTCTTATCGTGACTTCGAGTGCGAAAGCCACAGACACCGCGCCATGGCTATTGTAATAGGTGAGTCCATCGAGTCCACTGTGTTCTAATTTTAGAATCGAATGACTTCAGTGATCTAAGAATAGATCAGCTCCGCGTGAAACTTCTTGTAATGTCACCTCGGACACAAGCCCAAGGCAGCCATATTGTTTATCAACAAACCCACGTGACCGACCGTGGGACTATTTTGGCCGAATTTTGGTCTCTTAAGATGTTCAACCTTATTTGCTGGATAAGTTGAGGCATATTATATACTGGGTATTCTTCCCAATACCGGTCATCGTATGCATTAGTGCTTCAGGTGGGGCTGCGAATAGGGTTGACTGGAAATGGTAAGCAAGCGAGGCGTGTCTGATTGACGATTTGGCATGTTTTTGCACCCCAGCGGGCCTCAAAATGTATTGCTGTAGAACACTGCCGACTGACCGGTATTCAGAAGAATACCCAGTATAAACGTACCGGTTTCACCGAATCTGCCAGTTATTGATCCAATAACGCAACGATTTTATGTGACCTATTTAGTTCACGCGTAGGGTGCTGCAGGTGTGATGAGGCGAACCGCATCCAAACCCACAGAAACTGAAGGAAATTGTTGCGCATTGAAGATGGCTGCCTTGGAATTGTGTCCGAGGGGAAATGCGAGTTGTCACGGAAATTGCCGAGCAGTTGCCTTCGGAAGTTCCGAATGGTCCTCCCTGCGTCTCCCCGCACACCTCTCGTAGGTGGCGCCAGCGCATGGCTGGAGTTGACCCACTGCGGAGTGTCTCGAAACCACCGACTCCCACGATTGGAACAATGCATGTACATTGCACATGTACTTACTCTTCCTATGAATGACGAATAATTCTGCTGTACAAATGCACTGCAGGGCCCTGTGCAAAATTAAAGTAAAAGCATTTACTACAGTTTATTCGTACTGCGAATTAGCTATGAGGCTTCCTGTATGGTCAGTGCATATTCTACATGTTCTAGAGAGTTTCAGATCGTCCCG
Source organism: Notospermus geniculatus (assembly GCA_002633025.1). Lineage (NCBI taxonomy): Eukaryota > Metazoa > Nemertea > Pilidiophora > Heteronemertea > Lineidae > Notospermus > Notospermus geniculatus. The sequence goes on along the minus strand of NMRB01001869.1, from coordinate 97,105 downwards.
CTAACGCTAGAATATTGTCTTCAACGCATATATTAAGAAGTCTGTTCAGGGTTGACAGCTCATATTGAAATATTTTCAGATGCGACCCTTTTTTAACAATAACCTTTTAATTTACGTTGAATCTTGTTGTCACTCATCAACGTCATTTGTTACTCAATTAAATTTCCCGGCATTTTTTCATTTGGCACACCTCCGACAGTTACCACGATAGAAAATTGGCGTGGTGCTAATAGGTGACTCCCTGAAGCTGCGAGCTTCAAATTTCATCACTGGTCTTTAAAATGAATATTTCTACATATCGTTGAGTCATAACGCGTGCTTTTTAAAAAGTCATAGTTAATAGTAAAGAGGAGTTTTCATCTCCACCTCTTCAAGACCAGCACTGGAATCTGCCCTCTTTCCTGGTATTCTGCCGGATTTCCATCTCGTAAACGAGCCGAATGGCCGCTTATCCACGACTGACTCACCATCTCGCTTCGGAAAGTTTCGGCTCCATGATCGAGTGAAGGAGCCGAATGGCCGTTTCTCTATATCGTCGCCGTCTCGTTTTTGATAGTCTATTGGTCGAGTTAATGAACCGAAAGGCCTCTTCTCAACATCATCGTAGTTGGATCTCTTTGGAAATCGCCACTTCCTGGAGAAAGTTCCCCCAAATGGCCTCTTTTCCACGTCCTCGTTGTCTTCCCTTACTGACCGCCACCTGCTGAATGACCCGAATGGCCTCTTACTTAGCGTGCCAACGAAGGGTCTTTTAGATAAACCCGATATCATGGATCCGAACGGCCTCTTAACTCCCCCGGTCATTGACCCGAACGGACGCTTTTGGTACTTACGAGTGAACGACCCGAACGGACGTTTCAGGAACCTCGCGGTCAGTGGCCCAAATGGTCGTTTCGAAAACTTCCGTGTGAACGACCCGAATGGTCGTTTTTCATAAGGCTGGAAGGTTTCGTTTTCGCTATCATCATCATCATCGTCATCCATTCCTTCTCGCCACAAGGCAAGACGTAACAAGCTATTTCCATCACCCTCTTCTCTCTCAAGGTTATTTTCTTCATCTTCATCAACATCGTTCACGAAACGTTTTCGCTCAATTTGGCGGTGCATTTTCAGTTTGTTACTTTTTGTCATGAATATGTTAGGACGCTTGTTTTCAAAGAGCGTCAATAAAGTCGGCATAGGTAGCCCCCAGCCTTAACTGATTAACATGCTGTCGCAAACGAAAACACTAGAACCAATCCTATATTGACCCATAAAGGAAGGTTCATTGGCACACGGATTCGATCCGTTTCTAGTCCGTTTGCCCCGAGGTTTTCGGATACGACAACGCTGAAGTCCATTTGATAGATTTTTTACGGACCTGAACCGGACCAATTCCGTGTGCCAATGAACCTTGCTTTATGCAGAGAATCGGTTACCAATCTTCACCGAACTAACAGCCGCCACGGTCATATCGGTAGTACAAGCATTACCAAGTTATGTTATCAGCCCTAATTATTCACGGTTACAGGAAAATTCATTAACAGATCTATTCATTCAAAAATGGCCAGGGACCATATGCCCACCTCATGTTCATGAAAAAATGACATGGCAGATTTATAAAACAAAAGATGTCTATTTGAAGATCATACACCTCGCTATAGGGCCCTTCCCTTTTACATGTACATTATGCTAGTTATGTGACAAAGCACATGACCCATGGTTGCAATGAGAAAGCCTTTTACCAAGTCAATAATTATTGAATATTTCATCCCTGAATTACTCTGCACGGGAAAATAGCACCAGAAATGTAATTTTATTGGTCCTTAATTCTATTTTGATGAGTTTTACGAAGAAATTCAACAAAATATATTTTTAATTGAAAATGCATTGCACATGACCTTTTTGTACTGGTGCTGCCATCTGGATTTTTAGTCGTGCGCCTTCCTCATTGTGCTGAAAATAGCTCTGTTATCCTCAGAAATGGAATTCAAAGCATCAAGTTGACAGGTTCATGTCCCTCTTCACCACAAAAAAAGTTGAAGCTCGTGCCTATTACGTAAAGCCGAAATTCAGGCAGTGAGAGACATCTCGTGGCAAGACATGAAGTGTATCCCTCAGTAAGTTCATCGTTCGCAGTTAAACCTGTATGTTTGATTCCTTTATGGAAGTACATAAACTAAAAGAAAACTTTCCTTCAGCTCTTGGGGGACAGTTTTCCTTGGGGATGAATTTTTCTGGGACAGATTTCCCGGGGACAAAACTCTCATGGGAGAGACTGTTTTGACGTCGTGGCCGGCCAACTGACGACCAACATGGCCGATTCTTTGCAGTCGCGTGACCGTTGTGACCTCAGTGAAAAACCTCTATACCGTAAGATCACTTACAATTCATCTAGCAGACTCTCGTCATTCATATCATCATCAACACTTCTTTTTATGTCTGTTGTCACCATTGCCTCTTCTCCGCCGCCGCGTTGCGTCTGTTGCTGGGGCTTTCCAACAGGTTTGGTGATGCTTCCAAAAACCCTCTTTTCGTCCTCGCTCATGGAATGCAGCAATCTCTTCATTTTATCGCCGGAATCTTAAAATTACAGTGGAAATATTATGATTATTGCCAATGTAATTGGCACGAGAGAGCACTGGTAGCAATCTCAAAGAATCGAACTGTGAAAAAGTCGTGTTGCGTATGAGGGAAAACTTCTTCTTTTTGTGAAGAACCCGTCCACATTACAGGGTAAAACCAATATGTTCAGTAATGATTTTATGATGAATGATAAATAATACCATTACTCTCCCAGTACAACAAACATTAGGGAATAATTTCACTGTTTTCATGCTGATTTCGGTCATTTTGCAAATGCTCTTTGTTTTCCTAATTAATGAAACTAATGTCACATTTTTCTTTCATGATTATGTAGTTCACATTATAAAATATTATACCGTCCTGAAGTTATCATGAAAATCGAACAACTGCAACTAAATGAAAAATTAGTTGGGAAAAATGTTCCGAAAAAGAACATGCCCTTTTCAAGTGACGTCACTGTCAGAATTCCTCCACAAATGGCGGCCAAGACTGGTCCTACCATTCAAAAGCGACACCACCGGTAGGACCAGGTACTAGTCTAGAAATTTTGCACTCGCTGTACGCAGTGTCTAGAGTTCTGTGATTCGTCAGAAAAATCACTTATGTATTAGTTTGTTACGGGGATGACCTGCTGAAACCGGTGTGATATATTTTACATTGCCCCCCCCCCCGCTAATGGGTCATATGAATAAAAATGCTTTTACTTGGATTTTGCTGTTCAAATGCACTACGCTATGCTGTCCAAATCTGAAGTAAAAACATTTGCTAGCTTTTTATTCATATCATCCAATGCCTTCCAACGAAAGATTGACGAATTAGCTTCTACGTGACAATAGGGGAGGGAGTGATTATATTTTTTCTCAGTTTTTGAGTGTCCGTGTAACAGTAAAGCGCCCAGTTTCAAAGGGAGTATAGGCGGGAACAAAGGCAAACAATGGGGGCGTGGAATTGTGGTCACAGCGATTAGGGCCGTGCTCGCTCCTTCTCAATAATACCTCCATGGTCTATCTAATGTAGTCTTTATTCAAAACAGAAAAACGCGTTTACCCAAAAGACCCTGTCGATATTATTTGCGCTTTTTTCTTCATGGGTTTGAACCACCAGTGAGACTTTATCTTGTTAATAGTGACATGAAATTGTACATGCCGTTCATTCCGTGCATTACTGTTCAAGATGGTGGCAAAAACCGATTTTAAGTTAAATGTGCCCTTGTTAAAAACAAATTATTAACGATTGTTTCAATGGGGATCCTAGCTCGATAGAGGGCAGCACACCGAAACCCGGTCCAAATACAATGGACGCCTTTTGTGTGGGAAATTGACGAGGACCGGGATGTCAGTTTCATTTCAATAGTTTTAACCACGAGTGACACCTATTGAAAAAGTCGGCTGGGATCCACATTGCTGCGACGACTGGCGACGGACAATGCGGGAGAAACTGTAAAAGACACGCGGTAAACTGCAGACACAACAGACGTGAACCGACGCAGCCAATGTACGCAACACCTTGACCAGCCTTCATATCTATTCCCACTCAGAAGAGAGAATCGATTCATCAGGCCAATTGGAACTTGATTGACGATAGCAGAATGGCTGGCACTGATGGTTTCCCAATTACGTGCTCATTGTTAATGTAGAAGCATTCGTTAATAAATGGACAACAACCAAGTTAAGGAAGTCACCATGGGAATAGACGGGTCATTTACATGAATAGGTCCATCTGTGGGTCACTATGTAGTCATAATTCTCCACTCTGAAAAAGCATTATGACGTGATGAAGACATCACGACGGACTCCCAGAGGCACTTCTGACGCAGGTCGTTGCGTTGTTGGTAGTCTTCTATAAACTACGAAAGACTCACTGGGAATTTGTGCGATTTGTGGCCAATATATAAGATTGTGACTGTGGTGCACTGATACATGTACGGAAGCGTTTTGTGCCATTGAAAAAAAATTAGTCTTATTAGTGATACAAAACGTCGAATCAGCGGGATAAGAACTGGTATAAACGAGATACAAAAATGTAGTCGAATTTGCGGTAGTTCTTTGAATCCTGTGGTCAATTTGGCCGAGTTCGATAGGTGTACTCCAGGGTAGACTGGTACAGGTGTAATGTTTTTCACTGCCCCCCGTATGCCAGTGCCCCCAAGAAAAGATTGACGGAATAAGCCGCGATGTGACAATGGGGGAGGCACTGATCAACATGTCTTTCTGTATTTGAGTGTCCGCCACACAATAAAGCGGGCATTGTCATACGGGGGGCATTCTCATACATTACACCTGTCCTACATGTACCTATTTTACATCGAAATTTTGCATATGTAGGACCGGGCGTGCCTATCGCGTTCGTGAATCTGATTGGCCGGTACTGGCGCAGGAGTTAAGTATATATTATGTTGATACCGTTTCATCCGCCCCCCGTGATTGGTGGATTTCCTGGGTCAAATGTAGGTCACCTTCTATCAGCATTCCGGTACGTCAGCCGTATTGAGAATAGAATAAATTTACATAATTTACATAAAATTTCCAAGTTTTTCTTAGAGCCGGGTTCGTAAGGGTCCTAAACCCGTGTTCAGATTTGCTCTAACACGATGTTTCCGCAGAACGACATAAGGACGTGGACTACAACATGTCTTTCTGTATTTGAGTGTCCGCCACACAATAAAGCGGGCATTGTCATACGGGGGCATTCTCATACATTACACCTGTCCTACATGTACCTATTTTACATCGAACTTTTGTAGGACCGGGCGTGCCTATCGCGTTCGTGAATCTGATTGGCCGGTACTGGCGCAGGAGTTAAGTATATATTATGTTGATACCGTTTCATCCGCCCCCCGTGATTGGTGGTTTTCCTGAGTCAAATGTAGGTCACCTTCTATCAGCATTCCGGTACGTCAGCCGTATTGAGAATAGAATAAATTTACATAATTTACATAAAATTTCCAAGTGACGTCGCTGTCTAAATTCCTCCACAAATGGTGGTCACTATTGGTCCTACCAAACAAGCAACGTCCGACAGCAGCGCGCACGTTGGTAGAATCAGGTACTAGTCTAACTCCAGGACAGAGTGCGAGTTCCCAGAAAATTGCACGTGACTGACATGTGATCTTGTTCCACCATCTGCGCATGTCGAGTAGGAGTTCCAAGCGAACGCTCAACTCTCAACTCTCTCAATTATCGCATGGCGCGAGATACCAATTAAAAAAAATGTTTTGAACTTCGGCCATAATAATGTTGTAGTATTGACGACATGGACGTGCCATCGTTCGAAATGCACCGGAATATGACAAAAAAAGGGGGGAGTGAAATCTGCTCGTACGTTTTCATCGCCGCCATTTTATCACGTGGTACAGTCGAGTTCAACCCTCAAATCGCCGAGGGTACGACTCGACTCTGTAAATAGGTCAAATAGGACACAAGTCCAAGGCAGCCATGTTGCTCAAAAATCGCGTGAATGGATTCTTTGGCCTCGTTCACACGGACACGCGTGTGGACAGCTCATTCACTCAAGCTAGAAGTATTTTACGCTATACGCCTAACGCTCTACGCTATACGCCTTACGCATGTCCGTGTGAACGAGGCCTACGGCCTCAAAGCCTCGTTCACACGGGCACGAGCAGGGCGTATAGCGTAGAGCCAGCAGTGACGTGTTCACACGTGATGCGTATATGGCCTCGCGGTTTCATTCGAAACTTCCGAAGGCAACTGCTCGGCAATTTCCGTAGACACTCGCATTTCCCCTCGGACACAATTCCAAGGCAGCCATCTTGAATGCGCAGTGATTGCCTTGAGTTTCTGTGGGTTTGGATGCGGTCGCCTCATCACACCCTGCGCATGAACGACATAGGTCACACAAAAACGTTGCGTTATTGATCAATAATTGGCAGACTGGGTGAGATATCGGTAAGTTTATATATAATATGCCTCAACTTATCCAGGAAATAAGCTTGGATGTCTTAGCAGGCCAAAATTTGGCGAAAATAGTCCCACGGTCGGTCACGTGGGTTTGTTGATACAACATGGCTGCCTTGGACATGTGTCCGAGGTGAAATGCGCCGCCCAGTGGATAGATAAGCAGTTCGCCTCAGGTCGTTCCGAATGTCGCGGTTGGTATAGAATAAGATGATACGGCGACGATTCCTTCAGCACGGAGGTCACAATGACGTCATCACAGGTGTTTTCCGTCGGAATCTCCCATGCGTCAAGCATTAACGCATGTAAAAATATTGCAGAGCTTTTTGGGCGCGTCACTGACGCTATACGTTATACGCATACGCCCCTTGACGCCAGTCGTGTGAACAGCTCATTGACTCAAGCTAGAAGTATGTTTACGCTAT
>NMRB01001869.1:75800-89851 GCA_002633025.1 Notospermus geniculatus | reverse complement strand
CGCGCTTTACCCATCGCGCGCGGTTTTCGCACGAATCGCTTTTGTTTCGGGGCATTGCGGCATGAAAATAACAAAGAAACAACGCGCGCGATGGGTAAATCGCGTTCAGTGTATCCCTAGCCTTACGCTCTATGCTACATGTATATGCCCTACGCCTGCCCGTGTGAACGAGGCCTAAGGCTACCGTTACACCGAACACGAATTCGCGTGCGCGTGAAATCGCGGCGTGGAAACGCGACAGTGGGTTCAGGCCTTTAGAGACATTTGCGATTATGATTGTGAACAACTGTGCAGGTCTTTGGTATCTGACCTACCCGTTCGTGTCTCCTCTTGTAGCGTGAAATGCGAGATGAGAAGGAGCTGCAAGGACAGCAGCACGACATGCGGTAATACTCCCATCGTGAACTGCAAATAAAGAAACCGTAAAGAACATCACCTCATGTCAAGTAATTCTTAGTGCATTGAGCATTAAGAAGAATCAAACATTAAGTTAAACTGTGAACGATGAAGAAGTAATTGAGGGATAGACCTCATGTGTTGCTATGGGACAGTGACCTTCAGTTTGGTTTTAAAAAAGGTAGCATTGCAGCAATTTTGAAGGATACTATTTTTATTGATGTCACTTTTCAATTGCCATTTCCTCATCTTTGTACGACGCCGATTTATGCAAGTTTCTGTTAAAATTTTTCAACAATTGGCTTGAGACCCTATAAATGTACTGCCAACAGATAGAAACATGGGCCCAATGAGACTGGAAAACACATTCGTACGTATTTTATCATATTGCAAATGACAGTTTTACGTCTTTTGCCGAATTTCGGCCCATTTCACGCATTTGTAATTGAATACATACTATTGTTGAAGTTCTCATCATATAGCAAATGAAAACATATAAGAATATGCTAATCTGATTCAGTGGGCCCATGTTTTCTATCTATTGGCAATACATTTATAGGCTCTCAAGCCATATATTTAAAAGTTAGCTGTACATCAGTATCCAAGCCCCTGTACAGTGCTCTGATTTTGGTCCAATGACAAAGCCAGATAACATCACACGCCGGAATGGACATAATTCTGAATTAATATCCACATTAATTCAAACGAATTAATGTCTACATTAAATCGACCAATAGGATTTGATTTTTATTTGTGGACATTAAATCGATTTAATACCCCCATTAAATCGATTTAATGTCCACATTAAATCAATCTGCTACTTCCGCCAATAAATACACAATCTACCAATCAAAGGAGAGCTTTTAGCGGCGGATGTGCATGGGCGCGAATTAATGTAGACACAAAATTGAACAAGCCTGGTGGCGATAAGGTTCACGTAGTGAAATTATCGAAAAGCATATCGCAATTGAGGGACATGGGGCACCATTTCAGAAATTCTCAACTTCCAATACTCGACAATGGCCCTAAAGGATAGTTCATTGCTTTGCCACCACACGTAGAATCCAGGCAGTGCTCATCCAGGAGGCGATTACCTGCACTCGACGACCGGTAGCCTGCTTCGTTCACCCACGTGGTGATGATCGACTCATTATTCACAGGGGAGGCAGGCAAGGCGTGTTGATTTCTAATTAGGCGTTCATAAGAGTTATCTACATTAATAATTCATACCTTCTCTCAAAAATCGGCTAGTTTATTGTAACCTTTCTCCCACAAAATGTATCATTTTACGCAAACAGTAAATTCGTTTGTGATGTTGACTTATATCTAACAATCCTGAAACCCCTANAGTGGTGAACAAACTTGGTGCTTTTCCTGGAAAATGAGTTAAAAATTGCGTTAAAAATGCTGCTACAGACGATGGTATCTTTTCCCATGTCACGAATTATTCCAATTACTAAGACGTTTTTCTGTTCCTCCAGCTGGCGGTTGTTTTGTCTTTTGAAGTCAAAGATTTTGTCTACCAATTTCATCGGGAATGTATCCCTTGGTAATTCTTCGACAGCATTGTTCGGGGTTGCATTTGCGACTTGTTGCTTCATTACGTTCATTATGTTCACATACATGACATACTTCTTCCTTTGACTTCGCTGCCCCGCTGTTCTCTCTTCCAAGAGGGTGAACACACTGGGCTTGAAATGGGTTTAAGAGCAAAAAAATTGCCCACAAATCAAACCTGTGCCATATGTTAGAGTATGGTCTTGGGAGTCTTTTGATGGAAAAATGAAAAAAATCCGTTGGGAATTTTTTGAGAAAATCGCATTTTTCATATTTCTTGAGAATGTCATTCAAATTGCGGCAGTTCGAAAACGCCGAACCGCCGAACGCGCCGAACTTGGCACACCGAACTGTAGTCCAATTTCGAAAAGACAGAATTTTTTCAAAATTGCCTCATTTGAATATTTATGCTATGAGATACCTAGAATTCACTCAATCTGCACTAATAGTAGGCCATGTGTCTTTGTGGGGCCTAAACATATTAAAAGACTTTTTTGGCGAAACCGTCATGACTCCTTCCGCGATAGCGAAGGTGCATTGTCGCATCGACAGCCGTCCAGATAGGGTAGGCACATGTACCTATAACATTCCAATGTGGATCGCCATCTCCCGAATGTTAAACCTAGAAAAACTCCGAAACAACTCCTAAAAATTAACGAGAAAGTGATAGCATGTAGTATACCCGAGAGATGCAAATGGATACTTCGTGCCCGAGATAGGCTACCTATATGACCTACTGGTACCAGTGCAACAAATTATGCTCCTGGGTGCTCATCAAGCTTTAATTTTAGCGTGTACAAAAAATAAATCTGTCCCTCTGACATCAAATAATGTGTTTATTTAACTCGTGTTAAATTGCGGGGTTTGAGGGTATTGATGGAGAGGTAAAGATTACATCATCAAGCTCTAAAACAGTGAATCACTGTTCGTTCAGGAAGCAAACACATAACACTGGCGGCGATTATCTGAAAGGTTAGAAATACTATTTCTAACCTTTCAGATAATCGCCGCCAAGTTGACATGCATAAATGATTGAGGACCTACACGACACATACATATTTTGCTGCTGTGTGAACAGACAGACAAGACGACATGTTGGAAGACTGATTAGAACATAAAATCACAAATTTAGGCAATTTTGAAAAAAATTGGTTACGGTTCTGTCTTTTCGAAATTGGGTTAGAGTTCTGCGTACCAAGTTCGGCGGTTCGGCGCGTTCGGCGGTTCGGCGTTTTCGAACTGCCGGGCGTGTTGTTTCTTTCCATTGTCCGTTCCAGACGTGCCTTGGTCTTTGTTTTATGATCAACCACAGTGCAGTGGTACGTCGCTTTTGTAGCTAACATGTGCCTATTACGCATGGCTATTGCTTTATTTTTTTATCAAGACGTGAAAACGACATGATGAACGATGTGAATTTTGATGCCTTCGATCCTCCTGTATCGCTGAGGATATGTTACGCCTACATAGCAGCCAAGCAGATGAAATTTATGTATGTCAGTAGGTTCGCTTCGTTCGTTTCATTGTTTTATAATCATCTAGTCATTGAGTTGAAGACCAGGGAACGAGGTCGACTGGGGAAACCAAGCGAAAATCGAATTACCTGGTAATTCTCGAAAAACCAAGTTTCTTTCGAAATACCTCGTTTTTCTCCAACTTTCTTGCTTAAAACTAGGTAATTCGCGAGAAACCATGTTTTTCGGTAGAATTACCAGGTTCTATCAAAATACGGCCGCAAATCCTTGTTTCGCTCCTGAATTACCTAGTTTTTCATCGAAATACAGTGGAACCCCGGTAACACGACCACCCACGGGACAGACCCAAAGTGGTCGCGTTAGCGGGGTGGTCGCCTTACCGAAATCCGCCCGATGAGTGCCGATCCAGACCGAAGTAAACTGAGTGTCATATTTTCTTTTTTATCCATGTTTCGTTTAATAAACCGGACTGGACCATCTCCAGCCTGGCCTGATACTAGTAAGCAGATAGCCCACTGACACTGTGACGACTAGGATGGACGACTGGCAGGTGTGGAAATGGTGAATTCCGTGTAAATATTGCGCCCGTCTCATGCTTAGGCCTGCCTTTTATGATCGCTGACCCCAACCGTCATGCACATGGCTCATGTCATGTGTTAATTGGTCCTGTTTGGTATACACACACTGCTGACTCGCCTTTGTTTGATAATCAGACCACTAATTAGGTTGCGGGTGGTCGTGTTACCGAGGTGTTAATTGCCACTTGGGACAGCCAAAGCTGTGGTCGCGGTCTGGATAGCGGGGTGGTCGCGTTAGTGAAACTCTCCAAAGGGAAATAAAAGAGAAAAACAATCGGGACAATTGAAAACTGGTCGTCTTTCCGGGGTGGTCGTCGACCGGGGTTCCACTGTGCTATGTTTTTAGGCGAAAAACAAGGTATTTCTGTCGAAATACCAAGTAATTCGCCTTAAAACCATGTTTTTCGGCGTAATACATGGTTTTTTTCCATCGAAATACCAAGTTTTTCTTAGAAATACCGTGTTTCTCTAATAAGTGTACAAACGGCTTGCCATAAGCGTGGGATATCTTCAACTTAGGATTTGGTCATTTTTTCCGAGTTCACGAATGGGACTGTAAATAATGTGGCTGAAACCCTATCATTCAAATATTAACACTTACAGACTTCGAATCAGTTCAGAATCGAGAGCAGTATTCACTATGACATACTATGAGGGGGATTTTTTCCTACTGTACCCAAAAGGGGATTCTTTCCAGGGGGATTTTTTCCTGCTTTACCAAAAGTGGAATTTTTAAGGGTGGATTTTTTCCTAGGGGATTTTTTCCGGGTGGATTTTTTTCCTGGGGGATTTTTTCCGCGTACCCTTTCACAAAAATGTGCACCTCCTCAGGCATGTCAGGCTGACACCAGCCAACGCCCTTGTTATGAAAAGCTCGCTGACTTTGGTCAGCAGCTGAGCTTAGTATGCATAAAGCAACCTTATACATTTGTTTTTGTATTCTGAATCTTGGGTAACTCTCTGCAACACCTGGATGTTAGATTTAGTGATTACATAACACTGCAATAATATACGCTGATAATAAGATGGGTTGAATGTCAGTTGCGCCTTTGAAACCACCTTAGGGACCGCTGATGTCTGTTTACTTCAAAATATCATGGTTACTTCTTGAATTAACGAGTATTCCCTTTCAATTAGCAATATAATTAATAAGCATTGTAGAATTCCCTTTCAATTAGCAATATAATTATCAGTTTCCTGTGAAAAGAGACTGGGGTATTATAAAAATCACAGTTGGTCAGTGGAAAAATCCACTCGTAAAACTTCGTCAAGGTTGTCGGATCCATTTTGATGATTGTCTCCTCATTGTTGAGTAAGTTCGAGAGGTGTAATATGGAGACATTTGCCATCATCACAAATTTTCTCTTAATTGTTGCACATTGCTGGAGTTACCCTTTAATCAGTACTTCTGAACGGATGACGACTATCCCTGACCATTCTGAAAATGGATCAACGCTACTCGGAGAACGTCTGCCAATTCATCCTACATCTTCCTTGGAGGAAAACTACGGGAACATTACTAACTCTCAGCAGATTGTCCGAAGTGACCGTAATCATTCCTCTGGATTAGGAGTAAAGACCACTGACCTCATTTTGGGTGCAACTGGAAAGGAGTCGAAAGAAACCGATTTTATCACCACTGCTGCAGTATTGAATGATTCTGAGACAGACTTGGGCTCTAGAGTTGCACTGAGTACAAAAGGGCAGGATGGGAAGGCAAGTCATGAGGACAGTGACAGTGTCTCAACCGTTGCATCAGTATCAGATGCTGGAAGTGATCAAGATGTATCTGAAGATAGTGGAACCGCACTCTCATCAAGCGTTCTGTCAACTGTGTCATCTAGTGTTTCATCATTGGCATCCAATTTCAATCTGCCTGAAGAAGACCTCTGGAAACTTGCAATTCTTAAAGCAGCAAGTAGAGGTATAAAAAGTTATGGTCCAGCAGTGATCTCTGCTTTTGGCATGGTGGGCAACGTACTTTCATTTTTGACCATGATAAAAAAACAAAACCGTTCGAACAGTACAGGATTTCTGATGATGATTCTGAGCGTTGTGGACTTTCTGGCTCTTCTGGCTTGGGTTATATTGGCCTACGGTGAAACTTTGACAGTGAAATATGGCAATGGTTTATCTCCAGACTTTTGTATAGCGGGTGTTTACATTGTGAATTTCCTATCAGGAGCGAGTGCCTTGATCTTGACATTCATGACAGTACAAAGAACTTTCTGCATCTGCCGTCCCTTGCAAGCGAAGGTGGTATTGAGCAACCCTAAACTCACTCGCATAATCACAATTAGTATTGTGATTTTCTGTGCTGTTTGGAACGTACCTCGGACAATTGAAATTAAGGGGATTGATCAGCCAAAAAACGTTTCAGTTTCAGAAGAAAAAACTTTATTGTGCGATGCAATCCTTCGTGGTATAGTTCTGTTTGCCATCTACCTTTCCGCGGATGTCATCCTTACTTCAGGCCTACCGTTTGGAATAATATTGATTTGCAACATCATCATCCTTGCAAAAATGCGCACCGCTGCAAAGAAGCGATTGCAGCTACAGGCAAACCTCAATCAGGGAGCTGCAGAAAATAATCCGAAACTCGCAACAGATCACCAAAACGACCGATCTAGGACCATAATGCTACTACTTGTCTCCTTCATGTTCCTCCTCCTGATAATTCCAAAGCGCTGCCTTCATATTATGAGACAAGCGGCAGTCTTCACTTCATCACCAGTGGCCAGATCAGGGTTTGAATTGGGTTTCATCATTGGAATCCAACTCTCTTTCGCAAACCATGCCGTCAACTTCTATCTGTACATTGTTGGTGGTGGAAAAAAGTTCAAATCTGATCTGAGAAGCATCTTCCGATGCCGCTAAAACAATGTTTGAGTCTAATGGCGAAATGACAAACTACATGTATGTTGTGCCTACCAATTCTGTGCCTGACTTTGTATTCATGGGTAGGCATTATGGTCGTTATGTTATTTGGTAGATGTAACGCATATTAATGCTTGTTGTACATGTACAATGTATCTGACATTCCAATGACAAAACTGTTTGCTGTGTTCGAAATATTTGAACGTGTTCTGTACAAGTAGACACTGAGCGTTACGGTTTCCACCTGTTGCACATGTTGTTCTGATAGCATATCATTTTGTTCTGATTGTATAATTTATGTCCTGATATGATAATTTGAGTCCGAGCATTTTTTTCCGCGTTAGCTTGTCATAGAACTCGGACTTCAATCTTCAATCTTGAACTTCCAAACTTCAATCTTCAAGCTTGAAGATTGAAGGCCGATTTCAAGGTGAAGACTGAAGTCAAAGCCAGGGTTCAAGCTTGAAGATTGAAGTCCGGAATCAAATGTAAGTCGGGCAGTTCAAGTTTGAATATTGGAGTGGAATTAATATTTGATTTGATGGTAAAGAAATTAGAATCGCGGAGATGGTTGGCATTGGACAGTATTAAACATATCGAGCACTGAATGTTGCAATTCTTAGTGCAATGATTTGTCTGGCTTCAACATTGAAGTCGGGTGGTTCAACTTGAAGGTTGAAGTGGGGAGTTAGTTCAACCTTGAAGATTCAAGTCCTGGTTCAAGGTTGAAGATTGAAGATTGAATGAGCCTTCTGGGCTTTCGCACCGTATGTCAGCATTGACAATGGGCTGTTCATTCGTTGTATAATTGTAATGACCAGGCATTCCAACGGCTTTTGGTAATGCGCTACCGCCGCCTGAATTCAATCTCGTACCCAGAGTTCAATGTCACATTAAACTCTGGAAAGGGCTAGACCGGTACTACTTTTGCACAGTGCAAATGCATTGTCAAGGCGGATGAATTTCTGACCGTTGCACAAGCAATTGCGTAGAAATTCGAAAGAGTTCGTACTTTGTTCCTTAATAAAACATTCAAAACCTAACTGAATGTTAAAATAGTAGTATTTTTACAAATACTGGAACAAATTCTAATTTTCGGTATGATTACTTTATCAAATAATTTGTAAAATCGATGAGTACAAGAATCCTGTGCTGAGTTCCAGCCGTTTTCAGAGGTCTTAGCGTAGGAACGATGGTGGCGACCTCTTCAGATTGGGTCGAATTCTGTATAATCAATGAATTGCTTGGTCACATGATTAGCATGTGTAAATCAAAAGGTCACGTTTAATTAATTGTCCGATATGATCATTTTTATCACCTGACATACTTGTAATTGTATTCGTTTGTAAATAATATTTCAGGACTTGGTAACTACTCCGGTGTTGCAAATTTAGCGTAATTTTCAACTTTGTAATGTTTAGCCGCATCAGCCTCGTCCTGTACGAGCCCCTGTTGTAGACTGGTACCCGGTCTTCTGGGCAGTTTGCATTCGAAGACAGGTGAAAGTATGATCTACGGCGGATTCCCGACGAGTTACGTCATTCTGCAGCTCCAAGAGCAAAATTGGGTCATGTGACATTTTGACAAGATGGCGGCTCCCACAACTTAGGCATGATCTCGTAAATAATGAGTAATTTCAGAAAAACAAAGATTTTTGCTACATATCAAAGTTGGCTTTAGCTCAAGTGAATGAAAGTAGGCACACAGCTTACTGCTGCCTAAAACCCATGCAAGCTAAATGCCTGAAACGGGCAGTGAACGGTGATACAATTGCTATTTTGCCTACAGGGTATGGGAGAGCTTCCCCGAGCTAAACATAGACCCGCGTGCGCCATGATGGTTTTATGCATTTGCTTGCGTCTGTCCTAGTATTTTTAATCAGGACAGTGTTCGGTCTACCCCTGTTGCATCTGCGCATCCGATCTTAATCATATGATTAGCCGGCGATTCACTGACCAGATGTGCGTTTTCTCGTGTGTTGGATTTTTTTAGGCTTATCTACTTTTAATTCTGAGCATGTCGATATGTGTAATTTGTTATATGTTTTTCCACTTCTTTACCGATTGACAGCAATTGTTAACGATTGTAATGGTATGTTACTGAACTTTGAATATTTGTTCGATTCGTTTATTTCTCACCCTCGGAAACTGTGCCATACAGCACGTGATTGTACGTCATGTAAGCTTTGGGGTATAAAAACCCTTGCATCAGCTTGGATCGGTGCATCGTAAGCCTAGCTTGCGTTGGCCTTTTGACTCTCAAGGAACTAGGTACTAAGCGGATTCCAGCCTTTTTCAGGTAGAGTCTGACTTGAGTGATCCAACAAGACCGATGTCTCTTGGGTTGGACTTAGCATATTTATGGGTTTCGGTTTATTTGGTTATAGAACCTCGACTCCGTACTTTCCGTTCTTTCCAGTCGGGCTCTGTCACTGACTGACCTTAAATTCCATTACATGTGCGTTGTGAGTTTCACCATGGCAGGCATGGTTTGTTGTTGTATATTCTGATGAGAGTTGTACATGGTTGTCGTGAGCGATCCGTGTCGCGGGTCGAATAAAAGATTTGTTGTAGAATTCCGACTCTGTTGTCTTTGAAGGTGTTTTGGTCCCGTCACGATTGATTCATGGGATCTACTATGGGCGGTTATAAGTGCAAAAAAGAGACGTCGAAACGAGAACAAAGATGTTGCGAAACGAGAACAAACAATCATGTAGATGATTAGATAGTAGGTCATCGGAACGAATAATATCGCAACACTGTCTACTTGAAGAAAAAAAAACAGCTTCATCAACAGCGCGGTCCAATTCTAGCGAATTTCGGATCTCTCGAATGATTAGATTGACAAGATCAGCAAAGAATTCTGCGATATTATTCATGCCGATGACCTACCACCTATCATCGTACTGTACGCCTACGTAGTCAACGGAAATTCGGTTTTTCAACAAAATCACGCTGAAAACAACACTTCACAACAATGAGAAAACAGCGACGCGAGCGCCACCTGTTGTCTTCATCTCACAACGTCCCTTTCGTGGTGCATGCTGTCTTCGTGTCGTCTTGTAGATTGTTCATGCTCAACAACATAAACAGCGCCACCTGTTGTCTTCGTCTCGCAAAGTCCTTTTCGTGGTGCATGCTGTCTTGGTGTCGTCGTATTTTGTTTGTGCTCAACAACATAAATATTTTTTCCACGCAGGAGATGTTATGATGTATTACAGACATATTCTTTATGCAAAACAGTGTCTTCGTCTACAGAAAAAGTGTCGTCTACATGGTTGTTTGTTCTCGTTTCGCAACATCTTTGTTCTCGTTTCGACCTCTCTTTTTGCACTTATAACCGCCCATAATCTACCGATTGACGCAATGTTCCCGGAACGCTGCTGTGCAGCCACCTTGCGGAGCATTCGAGAACTTTTAGCGGAACGCCGATCATTGGTTTTTGTGTATCAATGTATAGGGAAATCGGCGTTTGAAAGGCCAAACACAGGCGGCGGGCAGTGTACCCCACTGTCATTGGTTGACAAATTCGGCCAGTAATTGTCTCTTGAACCCTGTGCAGACGAACTGTATTATTGTCACACTTCAGGCATAAGCCAGTACTGAACCACAAAGAGAACAAGAGACAAGTACTGGCCGAATTTTGGTCAATGTCATTGGTGGAAACAACCATGACAACGTCATTATCCCGCCGCCTGGTGCTGATATGAACGGCCGGATTTACGCTTTCTGCACATGCGTATCTTGCCAAACTGCGGACCCGGTGGGTAGGCTCGAACGTAACTGCCTCTCTGAGCGTGTATCACACGTCGATCCAGTCAGTGTTGGTTAGGGGAAGGGTGGCTTGGAGATATGAGTAGGCATATTGAGTAATATATCGTGTCGTGTGGGTCGCCAGGATGCCATGGGGCGCCCTCCCCTGCTATGTTAATCATTTGGATGTGATGTGATTCTGCGTGACATCTTATGCCCCCTTGTGATAAATGTATGTGGTAGAGAGAGAGAGCAACTAAATATCACTTAAAGAGAGCGCCCCGGTATCCGGTGACCCGACTGAGCGGCCTGGATGTGGATCCAGACCGGTAGTAGCGTTCGTAACAGAGTCGAGTGTGTGACTTGGGTCGCCAGGATGCTTCGGGGCGCCCTCTATCGCCGCACCAACCATCTTGATGTAATACGATCCTGCGCTCTTGCGCGACATGTTGTATGTTGTAGAGAGCTTAATAAATAAATAATAAATAATAAATAAATAAATAATAAGCCTGTGTGTGGATTAATAGGGAACCCCGATCACGCAGACCACGCGAGAATATACCCGTGGGATTGAACTGATAGTACACCGACGCCACCTATTATTCATGACAATTCAAGGTGTGATTGGCCGTGCTTGGTGAACCACATCTCTCGAACAATGAGCCTCTATAGGTGTCACGTCTGCTCTATCAGTCTCACGAGACCAATTGGCGCTCCCCATTGTTGCGTCGATAACAGTGAGTTGGCATAGAATCAGGTGCACGCCCGAAGTGTGTGATCCCCGCTCCACGGGGCGGTTACGTTCAAGCCTCTATGCCAACCCACTGTTATCGACGCTACAAATAATCCACACTAATAATAGGCTTACTGCTATCTCCAAGCCGCCCTAGGCCTGAACCAACACTGATCACTGGACGCAATGATCCCGGAACCCGCCAACAGGCGGCAGTACACGACAAAGGCCTTGGATCGCTGCTGATATTTTTATAGTGTAGGTGATTTTCGGGTTTGTAGCTCATAGGCGTTCGTTTGGTACCAATGGGATGAAGTTGCTCGTTGTTATGGCTGTCCATCAATAGATAATTGGGAAAGATGTAGATAGTGACTCATACTGTGGAGAAAGCGATGTTGGATTTAAAGATATTTGGGTGTTTTTGGAGATGCACAAGTATTGTTGACGTAACGATATGCCACCGCCTGTTGCAAGCGCTGTACTGGTCTGCGTCGTGTACAGCAGTGAAGTGTGCATTGTGTCAGGCAGTTGAACAGCACAAGTTTTCGTGACGTCATGGGTTTCAGCCGCCGGCTTATGATGTACACGTTGCTTGGGGAAGTACAGTGCAGAAATGAATGCAAAAAGTCAGGCGATTCAACAGCTCAGATTTTGATGACATAGTTGGAACAAATCTATATGCCCATTGCGTATGGTTGGCCTCTGGGGTGGGAGAGTGCAGTGTGTGTGTTGGAGAGTGGGAGAATTGCCAAAGAGGTCATGTCGAGTGGGATTTTGTTTGTTTTTTAATGTACATGTACTTTTGTTTTCGGGGGCTTCCAGTCGGTTGTGTGTTTTTGTGTAGGCCACATGTTGCTCTATTGCAAACAGAGGGTGAAAAGAAGAGGGAAAGAAGACTATGGTGTGAGAAGAACATCATGGACTAGGCCTAGGCCTACCGATACACCCTTATTTCACGGCTTCCAGTCGGTTGTGTGTTTTTTTCGTGGGCCACTGTTGCTCTATTCCAAACAGAGGGGAAAGACACCAACACTCTGTGAGAGGATGCATTGGCCATACGTGGACAATGCATCCTCTCACCAACCACCCATTCTGCCACTTAGTTACCATCCACATTGACCACAACCATTCCACCTTGGCGGCAGAGTCGGTCGGCGTTCGCCTGTCACTGTAGCTAGGCCTAGGCCTACTTTCACCGCTTTTAGTTCTTCAGAGGGGCATGCCCTATTACCTTCCGTTTTCAGTTATAACTTTATCACTCATTGTTGCACAAAACAACCATCTATTCAGAAACAAATCCTCTAAAATTTATCCCTACCCCCACCCTGGTTCCGTGGTTCCGATTCCTGGGTCGTGACAGTGGAGGATGTCTCAGTCGTAAGAGAAATGTCATCCTGGAACTCCACGTGTAGAAGATTACGTCAGAAGACTACGCCACCAACATGACCACCCCTGGAAGCTTTCGCATGTAATTTCTGTATTGACCCACATCGGGAAAAAAATGTACATTACCAATTAGAGCCCTTTTAACATTTTCCTACTAACTTCGCCTTCAGGTTTTGGCATGGTACCAACTAACTCTCCAGTAGTACAATTTACTTGCGAAAGCAACAAGGAACGAGGTAACAGAAACAACATGGCGAATGCTACAACACGACAGCGAGCGATTTCCTGGTATGGGGCAACCTCATCTCCAGGGGTATAGTTCGCTCGGACAACCTCGGACCACTCGCTCACTAACCGATGGAATCAGCTTTGGATTTAACGCACTTGATTGGTTGACAGGAAACCGTCAAATATACCCAAGAACATGCCCAAACAAATTTTCAAAACATTTTGGATCAAATCAAAAATGTTACCTATATCCAGGTTTGATGATTTTTTGTAAAAAGAATTTTAAAAAGTACGAGTACGTTTTTCAGATTAATTATTTTGTCTCGTGCTGCCAAGATTCTTGGTCTAAAAACCAAAGCTGATTCCAGGGGTTAGTAACGCGTCCGCCATGGTCAGAAAGCGAACGACCTCTGGGAACGAGGTTGGGTATGGGGGATTTCTGCCAATTAATGTTTAAAAAAAAAGAGGATAGTAGCAATTCCGAAATTAAGAAAGTCAATAAACACTATATATGTGACATACACGTATTTAGTTGAAATAAAAACACTAAGTGATAATACTAAATCTAAATGCATATTGAACGGAGGGGTAATTTTTCAAAAAAGAACAAGCCAGTGAAATACAAGTAAAGACAGCGAAAGGTGCCAAGGGTTTATATCTATCATGATAAATATTCTTGTAACTGAAATATATTTATGATTTCACGCTCGAAAACGAACAAAAAGTTGTGAAAGTCGAGATTTAATTCGATTTTATCTGATTTGTTGGTACCAGAAGTTGACAATAGGTGGCACACCGTAATGTTTACATTGAAATCGAACTAGAGCACCTTTCAGCATATCGTTTTCCGTCTCACGACTGAGTGATCGAAAAACTCAAACTGTGAATCTGAGTTAATATTTTGCTCAAAGAATTAAACCCGTAAATTCAACACACGGTAAACGACTAATTAGCCCAGGATATTTACCGAAAATAAGGGGGAACCTCGAACAAATTGCAACAGAATTTCTTTTTGCTTTATATGGTTTAGTATACCCCTCCAAACATCACATAAAAAGTCCCTTCAAATCCG
>NMRB01001869.1:51015-65350 GCA_002633025.1 Notospermus geniculatus | reverse complement strand
TAAGGTGTAAAAACTAGCTGTAGACCGGTTTCTTTTTCGCTATGCTCATTCCGAGCAGAGTGGTGAGGGCGTATGAAAGCTCAGCTACAAGTGAAGCAACCGAAAACACAGAACGTCGTACATTGTACCTCTTGGCTAGCGAGATTGTGACGGAATAAGCTGCCACATGACAGAACATGGGAACACTCACAGAGAAACGGGTCCATGGATCTGCCTGCCAATGTTCCCCAAACAATAAACGCTGAGATTGGAAACACTAGTTGATGTCACACCTGCTCTGAGGCACACGTGCATGTTCATGACATGGAAGAAACAACAGACTTTCAACAGTACAAAGTGGCTGCATCCGTGACTCATAACACGAATATACGATCGTAATCACAGAAATGCTGTTTATGGCGGGAGCGCGACTATGGGATGCCAAAGCGGAAAAAAATGTCAAGACATGAATATTTATAATAACGTATCCAGACTTGAATTTGAATTATACACTCAGAACAATAATTTACCAATAGAATTTTCAAAATATGCCATCATGTAGAATGTCGCTCGAACATTATTGATATTACTCTATCAACATGATCAAGGCATTAAGATTTTTGACTTAGCACATTTTATTTCATTTATTCATTTTCTCTTCTACTATCAGGGCCCGGTTGCACGAAACTCACGACAGCGCTATCTTGGTGTTTGCGCTATCTTCATGTTAGATGACGTAAAAATCCATTGTTCTTTTGTCATTTAACATCAAGTTAGCGCTAACACCAAGATAGCGCTGTCGTGAGTTTCGTGCAACCGGGCCCTGAACTTTAAATTCTATCAACAGATCCGCGATTTACCTATCAGAACGAGACAGCTGCTGATCCCCATAAAGTAGCTGACTAGTGGATGTTTACACAATGTTTAATATCTTAAAATTGCTTAGTATTTTGGCCTGGGTTTTCCTCTTTCGCATGCTTTCCCATGGGGTAGAGCAAAAAGCAGGTGAAAATGATAAGCAATTAAAACAGGGAATGATACAAACACCATTGTTTAGCTACTATATGGGGGTCAGTTTCTGTGTGGTTCAGCACTGAAGCAGAGGATCATTAAAAAACATGATCAACATGCATGTAGAACACTTTCATGCAGTTTCCACATGTTGTACATGTACACAACATGAATGATCCTCCATTCATGTATTACATGTAAAGCATAAATATAAAGCTTCATGTTTTAGAAACGTCCTTTTTAATGCTCATTGCTGGCAACTAACCATAAATGCAGCGTTCTGTGTATAACGTCATCAAAAGATGCTGGTCACGTTTTTTCGGATTAGTCACGCGCTCCTGGTACACGGTATACATGGTACATGTATAAGCTGTCTTTCTCGTGGTGTATGTTTAAAATTTTTGCTAGTGGGACCTATATCATTTGTTCTTATTGTCCGGACATGACAATTTAAGTCCTGACATTTTTTCCACTTTGCCATGCCATACACACTAATTGACAAATGTGTCTGTATTATAGTAAGCGTTAACCCCTATAACGTGATTTTGTCCATATATGTGATGACGTTATGTATAACTACCTTTGACTGTGCACTTAGCATGATGTAATTAACCTCCCAGTAAGTTGATATTTATGTATGGGATTGTCCACGGGTGTGTGAAGTAATAAAGGAAAAGTTGTTCCTGTATATACATGTACTACAATAAATATACCATGTCGTATATTTCTGGTATAATTCAACAATGTACGAATTTGGTTGTTCAGTTCTTATTACCTGCTTTCTTTACATAAACTGCTTGAATGGTATTTTTAGAAAGGTTTCAAATAACTAATACCAAATTTTGGCTACTCTTTCTAGATTTTTTTAGCACGACGTTTCTACCAGTGTTCCTTGGTCGTTGTCGAGTGTATACATGTATAGTCCATTCCAGATACCTAAGGCAAATCGCACTTGGCTAACCTTGTCAGTTTTGGTTAGTCTATTACTAACAGCTTGACCACAAACACAGCCAAAAGGCAAGGTGACATGCATTATAAACTTCACCATTGGACTCGCCTGTTGAAGTATTGTACAATAGCTCGTCAAAATAGTGAACAGAGTCGTGTAACATTGCAGAGTTCAACCCAGTACCATTTGCCTTAGATATCTGGAATGGACTATAACTGAATCACAGTGAAGTCATGCAAGATATTCAATGCAAGACATGCATTGCAAGAAACCTCATTGTGATTCAGTTGCACACTTGCAAATCATTGAATATCCAAGTTGATAGAAATCAACCTTGGCCTACAGTAACACACCAAGCACAATGCGTGTGGTTGTCCTGGTCAGCAGACAGTATTATGACCGCCGTCCAAGATCCCATTTAATTTGACGACATAAATTTGACCAATCGTTGGCTCGTTGAACGACGGTACATTTGGCGCAACACGTCCATCCGCAATCAAGCAGGATATTGATAATGATATAAATATTTACGCATTCACTTTATCTTGGCATAACCGATATTTTGCCGCAATTTTTGATTTTTCAAAAACTGTCTATTATAATTTAATGAAAGTGGGTATGAAGAGGTATTTTGTTTTACAAGTGAAATTTTTGCATTGATCATGTTGATATCTTTGGTATTACATGTAAGACCGTTATCATTCCATACATAGATATGATGCAATGCCCGAATCAAATAATGATACGGGTCGATGAAAAACTTCCGGAAATCAATTTTTGAAATTTAACTGTTCCATGATACTGCCACTAATATTTAAAAGTATTAACTCAATAGCTTTGGTGTCAACGCCGAGGCGTTCATTACTAAAACGCAATAAATGCTGGAATTGGGCGTTTCGTAGTTTCACCTGTGGTCCCATGAAATATTATCAAATAACGATTACTACGATTTTTATATTGGGTGCTACATGTATAACAAAGTTATTGAGTTAACACGTTCACATTGCACACAAAACGGAGGTTTAGAAATCAAACGATAAACGTAAACGTTAACGGCAACGTTACTTTGTACCGAAAATGCAAAATATAAAATCTCGTTAATGTGCAGCAAAAATATAAATAATGACGTGACATATTTTGTCATAGAGTGTTTAACATTGATCAAGATTGGAGGGATGAAGAGGCAGTGTGATAAAGTTGTGTGGAATGACGATGGCAAAGTTAATGAAACATGATTAACTTATACATGTATGTGTATATAAATGTTATAATTGCTGATGACGGCAAAAAAAGAAATAAAATCCAAATGAGAGATTGTGTAAGGTATATCAGCCGTTGTGGAGTCGTTGGATATTGCTGCTGGAGTTTCAGGATTGGTAACCCAAAGCTGGTAACTCTCAATGAAAATACTCTAAACTCCCACTTACCTGTCCCATTCCCGAACTCGGAAAAAATGGCCAAAGCCTAAGTTGAAGATGTCGCACGCTGTTATTCTTTGCCAGGCTCGGGAGTGGGACAAGTAAGTGGACACGACATTACAGTTTCTGACCACACCCTCACCCCATTATCTTCAACTTCGGATTTAGTTTTTTTTCCGTGTTCAGGAATGGAACAAGTAAGTGGGACTTTAGAGTAACTCTGGTTTCGGCTATGACTCCTCTTGTGCCGAGGGCGGTGACGTTCGTTTGGTCATCGTCATCATGGTTGTCATCCACGTCAGGAACGACATCGTCATCATCCTCTCCATCATCCTGAAGAAATCAGGTCTTCTTCGGGAACGACATTAAGAAGACCTGATGTTTTTAGGATGCTTCTCCACCGTCCATTCCATAGCGAAAATCAGTGTGTATACACACACTGTTCAAAAGTATTGCAACATATATTTTTTCTTTATTTCTCGGAAGTCAGTCATCAATGTTTGATTCCCGAATGTGGATGTGATACATTGAATTGTTATAAACCTGTTGGTTCGAAATGTTTTAAGGAAAAGTGGATTTATCATGAAAATATCAGAATATCAAAATATCACCCATTTGATATCTCAAAAAGTTTGAAAGTGCAGGGCTACCAGTTTTTACAAAATGAAGACAACCGAAATTCATTCACAACTGCGAAAAAATTGCGCTGAAAATGCGCACATCATTTTCGTGTTATTGTTATAAAAAATTGACCAATTCTGTCATACATGTAAGATAGGGTTTTTTTAGAAAAGTTCCATTTTCTTGATAACTATGGCCTTTCATTGGATGAAACTGGCATGGGTGAGACATGGTTGGGATGACAGCTTTTCATCCGCAGTGGAATCTCATGCAAAATCTCACTTTTTCAGTTTTTGATATTTTTCGATAATATCAAATATTCTTGTTCACAGTTGATATTTTTCTTTTTTTCTTGCAAATCCTTGTTCATTATCAGGCTTCATTATCGTGAAAAGGAGTGGTGATCCAGTATCACATGAAGATTTTGTCATTTGTATCTGTGTAGTGGACATAATGCCATAATGCCATAATGCCTCTGGCGCGGCGTCCACCAATGGAGAAAGATTTCAATAAAAAACAAAAACTACGGCTATAACGACTCCCTATACCGATTGAGTTCCTATATCAAAATTTCAGAATGACATCATTCTTAAAAATCGATGGTCCAACATTACACGAAAAATGTCTCGTATCGATGAAAAAGAAAAACACAAAATATATCGGAGTGATTTCGTGTAATTTGAAATGACACCCCGTAGACTGAATAAAGGAAGAAGTACTCACCCGCTGTATTCCAGTACACTAAACTTCTCTAACTTCTTAGTCTGTTATATATACGCCAATTCCGCGCAACCGCCGCCCTATATCTGATTTTCGCCAGATCGTCTGCTGTTTTAGCATCAGTAAATATTGATACCCGCCATCGACAACCTCGTCGCCAGTCATGCCAGTGCTAAAGGTAACCTGTAATCAACCTTGGATTTTGTGTGTCTGGAAGCCCTGAATGCAATAAAGGTTTCTGCCGCATGATTGGACAGCTCCCGTTACGGAAACTGACATCATGATAATGAAGAAAACAAATACACGTGTCTCATCTGTACGCCTGTTCGTACGCGATGTGTGACAGTCTCCCTAAACAGCCGTCAATGATCCTTCTTAATCGGTAGTACAGTGTTGATGAATATAATCAGTACAAGAGGCTACAAAGGCGGAACACTGCATAAACCTGAACTGCGGATGAGCAAACTCATGACGAAGTCGACACTGCCGCGGCCATTTTGGGTTGTCACAATATAAAGAAATTAAGGCGATGAATATATCTGAAGGTACATGTAAATTTTTTCCCTCTCTTGTTCGTCCCTACCTGACTGACAAAATTCTTATGAATAATTGTATCAGGTCTATGCGAAACGCAAAAACCTTGTAAACTCAGTTTTTAATAATAGGGAGGTTTCGCAAGCGCCCGGTTAGGCCATACGACGACGTTTATCTATTGTTTGGGTAAACCCACACAATAGATAAACGTCGTCGTAGGTCCTAACCGGGTGCTTGCGAAACCTCCCTAATGTGTGGAGGAGCGGCGTGGTCTAGCGTAGTGAGACGGACTCCTGATCAGAGGAGTCCTGATCAGATACCCCATTGTAAAAGTTTTTACAGTGCGGTATCCCACAATGCATCACACGTTACACTGCTCCATGCACAGTAGTTCCTTTCTCAATTCAGCCGAAAATGACAGAAAACTGACCTCGAAATAAAAGGGCAATTCCACGGTCTCGGACGTGACATTTTTTTCACTTATTCAGTGCTATTTCTGCAAATTTTGGAGCCACAGAAAGATGTAATACCCTGCATTATGTCAGTCTCTTGTCCTTCTATGCCCCTGGACGTGCAACACGTCCGTGTGGTCACGGACGTGACAACACAAAGGTCACGTCCGTGACGCAACTAATTAGCAAACAGTGCACTAATTATGAATCACAATGAACTTAATTCTTCCAGGGCATAGAAGGACACAAGCCTGACATGATGCATGTACTTAATGGTCCTTTGGTGCCATGAGTTGCAGAGACCGCACTGAACAAGTAAAAAAATATCTTGAATTTTACCGTGGACTTGCCCAAAAGCATATTTGAACACAAAAAAATACATGTCCATTGTGTCGCAATTTCTTACAAAGAGCAATTTTCCAGACTTCACATGAATTTAAGTCTCAGGTGCGCCTAGTTTTTTACAACTTTAGAAAGTTAGGCGATATAATACTGATCAAGGTGCTTTTTGTTTCATCGAAATCTTCCAAATGGTTAAAAAGTTAATATTAAAAACACATTTACTGGATTTGGCCAAAGGAGAATGTTAGGGGCCTACTTTGATGAGTTCATTGCAGGAATTTGCATAATGAGCACGCATTTTAGTGCTGTCAAGGACTTGCGCAACTATCTGTCTATTTAGGTAAGTGAAAATGAACTTTTTTTCGACCCTGGCCTGTTCCTTACTGTATGGAAAATACCACTAGCATTTTCACACAGTCACCTTTCCCCCAATATCTTCCAAACTACTCATCCAAATTTGATGAAACAAAAAGCCAAACACATATATGTTGATTTGTTTATTATATACACTTCAGTTAATAATCTGTGTTTAGTCAATTTTGAGATATAACCTGATCTTTAAACGACGAAATACGACAAAATAGCATTTGAACAGATATTTTGAGTTGGCTTTGAACGCGATTTCCAGAAAATCCTACCGAAAAACGATGTGCGATGATACACAGTGCGCATGCCCATAGTTGATCTTCCGTGTTTCGATGGTGACGTCATCTGCAATACATTGTAATAAGCCTGCACTGGGGTATTTTTCGGTTCGTGTACACCTCTACCATGTCTACAGAGAGTACTTTAATATTCTTGCAAATTCCTTTTTTTTGTCAGAAATTACTTGTTATTCATGAGGGTTCTTGATTCCTGGGTCTAACGACGCAGGGAGGATGCGGGGACAATTCTATTTTGGATAAAGAAATCCCTGACCGCAGATAGGGTTCAGTGGGTCATGAAATTCTGATCTTTACTGGCTTATCTGACACGTCCAATCTGTCATCTCAGCCAACCAATAGCTTTGTTACTATTGATAGAACACCTATCTGCAAATGTGTCGATCTCCATTAAGGATTCCTAACAACCGTTGATCGCTGTATCATCCGAAGAAGTAATTGGCCTTCGAATGCAATTTGGCACAAGGTGTATAGGGCTAAATTTTGATGGATTTGAACGTGAGAATTTGCCATTACTCTCCATATCCTAAGGACAGTTAAAGTAATGTCGTCTCCGAATTTCACTTTCTAGTAGAGATCCCAGAAGTGCAATTGACATTCACCGCTGGGATCTCTACTAGAAATGGGGTCGAAAATTTGCGAAATTCGGAGACGACTTTACTTTTATTGTCATTTTTTGTGTCGTTTTGTGTGCCCTATGTTGGACAACATATCCTAAGGAAATATTAAGGTCCGTTGGTCCGTGGGTTCGATATTGAGGGTCCGTGGGTTCGATTCTGGTAGGAAGCAATGTCTTTCACCTTAGAAACTCTATTTCTATTCATATTCTAAGGAAATATTAAAATATTGAATGAACAGTTGAGCATCAAATTCCTCGGCATGAATATCTCATCGAACAAAGAGAGTGTCTCGGGGGCTGTAGGAGTATAAAAAAACAAAAATATTTTGTTTACTTTCTACACAGAAAAAAAATCGATCTCAGCTCGAGTTAAAATGAGTCTCTAGCCTGCTATTTTGTCCCTAAAATGAGTTTCTTTGCTACTCGAACACAGAAATGAGTACCAGCTTTCTAAGGCTTTACCAGTTTTCTTGCATCGACTGGAGATAACTGCAATTGGAGTCTCATTCTGAAGTGGAGACAAAGTCTACTCATTTTGAGTTTTCTCAGTTCTCCAGTCGATGGGACAGGGCATCAGCTGGAGAAAATTGGAAAGAAACCGAGGGGAACCAGAATCTCCTCATGAGGAGCTCGGTGGTGTGGTGGTTCTGGTGTCCGACCTGTGATCAGAGGGTTCAGGGTTCGAAACCCACTGGATGTGAAACGTTTTTTTTATATACGGCGACATCACTTGTTTATTTGATTCGACACAACAGACAATCCAGTGGAGACAGCTAAGAATCATTTTAACCAGTTGGAGACAATGTCATCTCAAGTGGAGACCCAGTTATGTCTATTCGAGTTGCAAAAGAAACTCATTTTAGGGACAAGAGTTGGAGATTCATTTTATCTCTAGATAAGATCGTTTTTTCTTTCTGTGTACATACCATCAACAAGCTTATTAAAAGTTGTATATGTTCAGGAGTAGGCCCTAATTAATGGGATGTTGTTTATCATGAAGTGTTTCATCTTATACAACATCCAGAGGGCTGCTAAAAGTTAGACTAGTCTCGCCATACATTTCCTTTAATACACTATTAGAAATAACAGAGGATTTTACAGAAAATTCCTGCAGCAGCGTCTCAGGGACTGGATCTGTGAAATTACAGACTTAAAGAATTGTTAACAGAGACTTGACTGGAGACTGACCAAATTATATCGGGTGGCCCACAAAAAACGTGCCGAACTCCAAATCTTGATTTCTCAACAACTTTTCATTATAATTCAATGACATTTGGTACCGTATCATTTAAAGATGTCTGTTAAACATGTGAAAGTTTTACATTGATACCTTTGGTATCAGGACCGTATCACTCAATTAAAAAATCATTGTAGAAAAATATTAATTCCGGAATCCAATAAGATAAGAAAAACCAATCTCCGAACTTCAAATTTATATTTCTCAATAACTATTCATTATGACCCAATGAAAATTCGCTCAATACTGTTCCATGGCAATGTTTTCTAACATATGAAAGTTTCAACTCAATACCTTTGATATTAAGACTGTGGTACAAAATATAAAAACCATTGATCATATTTTGAGAGACCATTCGTGAAACATCGAAATACTAGATCCCAATATGAGTTTTAGTAATGAGCGCCACGGCGTAGACACCAAAGCTTTTGGGGTGATACTTTCACATATTAGTGTTAATATCATGGAGCACTGTTCCACGAAATTTCATCGAGTTGTAGTAAAGGGTTCTTGAAAAATTAAAATTTAAAGTTCGGGATGTTTTTATTCACCCGTTTCTTATCGGATTCCGGAATCGCATTTTTACCTTCATCATTTATTTGAGTGATACGGTCCTTATACCAAAGGTATCAATGTAAAACTTTCACATGTTTAAGAAAACGTCTTTAAATGATACGGTACCAAATTTCATTGAATTATAATGGTCAGTTGTTGAGAAATCAAGATTTGAAGTTCGGCACGTTTTTTGGGGGCCACCCGATATTTTCATGCTGCTCTGAGAAAGCATCATTATGAAATATCCAACCGAGTCCAACCAATACAGGAAAACATAAATCATACCATATGTAGATTTACAGACGGTTCTGGGGACACTACTGTAGGCAATTTCTGTAAAATTATTACTAATAATTTCTAACAGTGTACGAGGTATGTGGAAACTGATTTTAATTGGCGTGACGCTACCAAAGTCGCACTTTATCATACCTTAACGAACTGTCATAAACTAATAGTTAATTATTAATCAACTCCTACTCAAAGGTATACATATATAAAACGCCCGTTACTTTGAACAGACGAAATGAGAGATGGTGTTTCCAATTAGACCGTAACTTGAATGACAGGGCGCGTCCCGGCCAAGGAAGATCAATGGAGATCAGCACAACCCGCCTGATTTATTAGCAACATAGGATTTGTTGTGCATAACTATGGTAATCTCCATTACGACAGGGCATGCGGGGGAGATGACATTCGACAAACTGGATCGATCATAAATTAGACAAGGCTAGCAATCTCAATTGTTATGTCATATTGCCTAAATTTCGGGAAGTTCCGTCTTCCCAGACATCGGACGATTGCGAAACACATGTCAAGATCAGTGAGTCACATATCCACCAATTCTGCCAAGGATGTGTTTGCGACGCCCGGACGAGCTAAAAAGGGAGAAAATGACGGTATGCCGGCCGATGGCCCAATGATATCTACGGCTGTCCTGTGCTCGGTAGCGCGCCTCTAAAGCCTGGGTCACAAATGCCACCGGGCGCCGTACGATTTTCCCCACCCAGCGGCTTGCTGTGGATTTTTGAGACTGAAACTCAGATCTGCAGCAGCGTCTCAGGGACTGGATCTGTGAAATTACAGACTTAAAGAATTGTTAACAGAGACTTGACTGGAGACTGACCAAATTATATCGGGAGGCCCACAAAAAACGTGCCGAACTCCAAATCTTGATTTCTCAACAACTTTTCATTATAATTCAATGACATTTGGTACCGTATCATTTAAAGATGTTTTGTTAAACATGTGAAAGTTTTACATTGATACCTTTGGTATCAGGACCGTATCACTCAATTAAAAAATCATTGTAGAAAAATGTTAATTCCGGAATCCAATAAGATACGAAAAACCCATCTCCGAACTTCAAATTTATATTTCTCAATAACTATTCATTATGACCCAATGAAAATTCGCTCAATATTGTTCCATGGCAATGTTTCTAAGCGAGAAAGATTTTTTTTCCAGAAGTGGTCGGAAGATGGCCTGGATGGATAAAAAGTCATCACAGCAATTTTGCGACAGGGAACTTTTTCGCTGGTTAACCCCTTGGGGCCGGGATGAAGTTGAGAAATGTACATTTCGTAACATGAATTTCTGATGTCTCTACAAAAATGCGCCTAGCTCCCACAATTTTCAACCAAAACTGCTGACAAGGCACTCATTCTGGAGGCAACTAAATGGGCCACGACCTCATGCAGGTCTGCTTGTTCTAAAATGTCTGTGAGAGAAACAGATCAGGGCCGAAGATGCAAGTTGTGAGGAAATGGTCGCATTCTGCCTACGTTTTCGTCAGGTTGTCAATCTTTAAACGTCCATATCTCGATAACCGTTGCTCGTACGCTTCTGAAAATGGGTCAGAATGAAGCTACTTTTTTCTACTCTTTCGTTTGGCGCTAGTCGCGTCGTCGTAGCTGCTTCCGTTCCGGAGATATGGCCATTTTGTCACAACGAGTCCGATTTGCACTTTGGAGCCTGTCAATCTAGGCCCCAGGACAAACGTAAAAGCGCAATTTTGCCGAGGTTTATTCAAACAGAGCAAAATCGCGTATTCGGGGGGGGGGGTAGTCTCGCATTAAAAAATATGCAAAGAGATCATCAATCGGTCCACTGGTTACGATTCTATGTCAGTTTGAATGCACAAGGGTGTGTGGTACAGGCCAAAGTCGCATATATCGTCATCCGGCCCCAAGGGGTTAACATATGAAAGTTTCAACTCAATACCTTTGATATTAAGACTGTGGTACAAAATATAAAAACCATAGTAATCATTGATCATATTTTGAGAGACCATTCGTGAAACATCGAAATACTAGATCCCAATATGAGTTTTAGTAATGAGCGCCACGGCGTAGACACCAAAGCTTTTGGGGTGATACTTTCACATATTAGTGTTAATAACATGGAGCACTGTTCCACGAAATTTCATCGAGTTGTAGTAAAGGGTTCTTGAAAAATTAGAATTTAAAGTTCGGGATGTTTTTATTCACCCGTTTCTTATCGGATTCCGGAATCGCATTTTTTACCTTAATCATTTAATTGAGTGATACGGTCCTAATACCAAAGGTATCAATGTAAAACTTTCACATGTTTAACAAAACGTCTTTAAATGATACGGTACCAAATTTCATTGAATTATAATGGTCAGTTGTTGAGAAATCAAGATTTGAAGTTCGGCACGTTTTTTGGGGGCCACCCGATATTTTCATGCTGTTCTGAGAAAGCATCATTATGAAAAGTCCAACCGAGTCCAACCAATACAGGAAAACATAAATCATACCATATGTAGATTTACAGACGGTTCTGGGGACACTGCTGCAGGCAATTAATAATAATTTCTAACGGTGTACGAAGTACGAGGTATGTGGAAACTGATTTTAATTGGCGTTACGCTACCAAAGTCGCACTTTATCATACCTTAACGAACTGTCATAAACTAATAGTCAATTATTAATCAACTCCTACTCAAAAGTATACATATATAAAACGCCCGTTACTTTGAACAGACGAAATGAGTGATGGTGTTTCCAATTAGACCGTAACTTGAATGACAGGGCGCGTCCCGGCCAAGGAAGATCAATGGAGACCAGCCCAACCCGCCTGATTTATTAGCAACATAGGATTTGTTGTGCATAACTATGGTAATCTCCATTACGACAGGGCATGCGGGGAAGATGACATCGACAAACTGGATCGATCATAAATTAGACAAGGATAGCAATCTCGACTGTTATGTCATATTGCCTAAATTTCGGGAAGTTCCGTCTTCCCAGACATCGGACGATTGCGAAACACATGTCAAGATCAATGAGTCACATATCCACCAATTCTGCCAAGGATGTGTTTGCGACGCCCGAACGAGCTAAAAAGGAGGAAATGACGGTATGCCGGCCGTTGGCCCAAGGATATCCACGGCTGTCCTGTGCTCGGTAGCGCGCCTCTTATACTATTATATGTATACAGTCGCAATCATTCATAATCCTTGACACGCCTGTCGGGGTCCCACCAGCCAACGGTCAGCCTCCTCCCTACCAGGCACCGAGTAGGTCGGACGATTTTCGGCCGTCATCAGGGACCCAGATATCCTCCGGACACTGGTCGAAGTCCGACAGGTGCGCCCACGGGTGCGCGACCGAGTCCCCTCCGATGTCAATCGGAGGCCGATTTTCAAAATCGCCGGATTGCCGGACGAACAGCGGGCCGATACCCGCTGGGAAATCGGTGGGGGACTATACGGTATCGGCCAACCATTTTCAACTCGTCGGAACAAAATCCGACAGACACCAGCCGGCATCGGCCGATTACTGGCCAGTGTCCCACGGGGTGCCCGTCGAAAACCATCCTATTCAAGGATATGTGAAAGATATGCGGGAATATCCGTCGCAGGCCGCAACGTCGCAAAAATGTGCCGATGTCAAGATATCCTCCGGCGGCTGCTTCATTTGTGACTGAGGCATTAGAGATCACGAGATCCGATACCTTGGTGAACCCGCATATTCCAACAGCCGAAATGTACTACGTAACAGGTAAACAGTAGTAGGTCAATGCACAGGCAATCTGACAGCCCTTGTTGATTATTCAACGACATCCGACGGCTTTTCCTAGACCACCACACAAATGTTACACCTTGTAATATTTTGCGTTGGTGTAACATTATGCGTCGGTGTATTAAACGTCATGAGTTGTATGCTATGATCTGAAAGAGTTAAGTGTTTCGTTCAATTGCTCAATTATCCCGATACATAAATGCTGATTTCAGAGCTATTTCTGTAGCGTATGAGCAAATCAGCCGACATTTATTTTCATTTACTATAATGAAAACAGAAAAGCGATAATTACTCGTGTTTTCATAGCTCCAAATCGAGGATTAGGAAAGTAGCGTTTGTTTGATCCTCTCGTCAACCTTCTCAATGATGCTATGAATGGTGACTGACAGCTGGTCGGGGTTAGTAAGGCGTGCATGGAGCTAACTAACAATTCAGACCTCGAAATTTACGTGGAGGCCGGATCTCCCACATGTACACTCATGGTCAAAAATAAATGGACAGCAGTTTTTCTTGAATATCTCCAAAACAATGGGATAGAGAAAATTGGTCCCGACATCACGACCGTTTGAACGCAGTGCTTCGTGTACATCTCTTTCTCGTGCAGTGCGATGACCATATATCGCACACGTTGTGGTTAGCTTGCGGTTTGAGGTCGAAAAACGCGAGCACGAAATTAGACGTACACAAACAAGTATTCTCCCCGCAAATTCAACCTTGATTAGGTAAGAAGTGACGCTAAAAAGTTACAGAAGCTTTTCTTGATCCGTCAAGAATAAACGGTGATTTTTGACTTTAACCTGTTTTCAATAGAAATTCATTCCTCTTTTGGCATTGTTCGCCCTTTATAATTTGTGTGAATGGGAGGTACGTTGTATTGTATTTCATTGTGTAGGCCTACTCGAAATAGGTGCCGATAATTAGAAATATTGACAAACTGATTCTTCATGAAGCAATCGACTTTAGCTTAGTGAGAGATCCCTGTACACCACTACAGAACGACTTTTTAAGATAGTCTTCTACTGTCCCAAAAATGGCATGAAATTTTTATATGGGTGTACACATGGATTTACGGCCTATTGTAAGTTCATGCTAAATAGGTATAAAGGGGAAGGGCCTGGCGCCTTATTTCCAGTTGTTACCGCTTGGTGTCAGCAGCGCATGGGACCTCACAGCTCATTAAAATTGAGAATAAA
>NMRB01001869.1:33099-46360 GCA_002633025.1 Notospermus geniculatus | reverse complement strand
AAAGCGCTCCAATGTGCTATGTGGTCCCCTGCAGATGACCTTTATGTACATGTGAAGTTGCAGCCCGATCGGACATCTAATATGGCCGCCAGGTGGCATAACCCAAAAATCATCAAAGTCTTTTCTGGGAATGACTTGACCCAGATTGCTCATAACTGATATGTACCTCCCTCTGTCATTAGACTATTATGTTCAACCCAGTGAGCACATGGTCCATGGACCATTTCATTAGAAGTAACCAGCTGAATTTCATTGGATAATTTTGGCGGTCCCCTAGCCATCGCGCCATCGAGTCAAGTACAACAAGCCAAGGGAGGGTCCGAACAATAGGAATCACACCACACAGGAAAATGGCCACACTGAAAAACGTTACACCTGTGTAAGAACAACTCATTTGAACTATCTATGACGTTGAAAGTAGTCTCGCGTCACCAGCCTCTCTCTCTTACAGGAGAGAGTCTGTAGAACAGACTACAAAATCTTGTTACCGCCAGGAGGCGAGTGTCCAGCTCAGAGCATCCGAATCTGATTGGCCAACGGCTGATTAAACATGGCTGCGCCCATGAAACGCATGATGAATTCAATGGTGGCGCATAAGCCTTTTGTCAAAACGCGCATAAGGGCATTGTGAGCAATAATTAAGGCACAAGAAGCGCATTCCCAAGCAAGTAAAGAGCATAAGAGTTGAATAGTGGCGCATAAGAATTGAATGGTGGCGCATAAGCCTTTTGTCAAAACGCGATTAGGGCATTGTCATGAGCATTAATCATGTAATAGGCGCATAGCACGAGGACTTCTAAATGCACTATCAACTGAGTTTATTACCATATACATCATCCATTTCCTCCAGCCGACGAAAGCTGTATTTCAGTTCTCCTGATCGTAAACACAACCACGGCAACTGCGCCAGGCATGACAGGAGATCAGATGAGCGCGCCCCCTATGTAGACACCCACGTGGCCTCTCGTGTATCGCAGGCCGGAGTGGACACAATTCATATTTAATGTCCACATTAATTCCGATTTTATATCCACATTAAATCAATAATATATGTCCACACTTAATCAACCAATTGCAGCTGAGTTTTTAATGTGGATATAAAATCGCACTACTTACATTTAATGTCCATATAAATTCGTATTTTATGTCCCCATTAAATCACGAATTAATATCCACATAAAATAGACCAATCACGAATAAGGACTTTTGGACGGATGTGAGTGTTCCCAGTCGCTTCCGTCCACAATTCACTCGCTTCCGTCATAAAATCCGCGATGGAATTGTGGACGGAAGTGATCGGGAACATCACATCCGTCCAGAAGTCCTCNATACAGACGAGTCCAACAGCGTTGGGTCAGTCGACTTAAAAAACACCCCTATTACCGCATTGAGATACACGCCTCCTAATCGTAAGCAGCCAATCAGACAACGGCCCAGGAATGGACAGGTGGTAAACTCTACTACGAAAACACCTTATTATCATATGAATACCGATGAAAGCATGCGCCTGGGAGAGCAGTGCTCTGTGAAAAAACCCTAGTGCTTATTACAATATGAATGGAAAACGGGCACTGAATGCTCACTCTATGCGCCAATGTGAAAAAAAACTAATGACACGATTGGAATGATCCCTTCAAACCCGAGTGAGTTCAGAATCAGTGCATCGAAACAATGGAGTTGTCAGAAATCGTCAATATCCAGTTCGAGACCCTGACGACCAGCAAGTTGACCAGAGGATATATGAGACATTCGCGGTCTCAGTTGGAATGTTCTGTGACAAGCGCTGCTGATTGGCGGAGCGTGTCCTTTCTTCAGGGTCGGTTCTCCTGCTGCCTTCAGTTGTTCTCCTCATGGAATCCTTGTGTGAAGAAGGGACAAAATTTGACGACGTTCATGGTGAAAAAGGTAAGCTTGCACGTGAATAGACATGTTGCTAAAGTCGGCCATTTTGTCCCAGAGGGTGTAAACAAACACTGAATGTACAGTGAATGTACACCACTGATGTACAGCCTGTTTTACAATCTGCAAAAACATAAAAACTTGCCTTGAAAATGTCTCAGATAACATAACCATCAATAATATAACATTAATATGCTCTGAGCCTCGGCTTACTTTTCGTAAAATAGTAATTCCGAAAAGAAAAAACAGACCTTTGTGGCCAATCCAACCTTGGGTCCAGGTTTATGAATCATCATATTTCATACTGTGGGATAGGAGCCTGGAAACCTGGAGCTGAGGTTTGTCCTAAACAGGGCCTGATAAAAGTCTTTTAAATTTTTTTGTGTGAAGTATCTTCACAAATTTCGGCCTGGGGCATCACATATGTAGCATTGCTGAGCAGGTGTCCATTTTGGAACTTTTCACAGAAGTTTTTGTGTAATTGCAGGTTTTAAAACATGCTGTGCATCAATGGTGTACATTCACTGTACATTCAGTGTTTGTTTACACCCTCTGGGTAAAAATGGCCGACTTTCGCAACATGTCTATTGCATGATCTTAGCTGTCTCACATGCATAGCCTTCAGTGAATATCACTTTTTCGAATATGGCACCTAATAATAATAGAGATAGGGATTTTGCCTAGTGGTTAAGGCGTGCTGCCCTGAGTGCTGGCGATTGATGCCTCATGCGCGAGGGCCCGTGGGTTCGAATCCGGTGGGAAGCTATGGCCCGTATTTTAGAATGCTCCTTTATTTTAGGCCTGAGGCACCCTTTCGTGAGGTCACCTTTCGTTAGAGGAAATCCTTACTAAGGACGCCTCAGACGAAATCGATTCCAGAATCGACCTTATTCATTTCCTTCGTAAAGGAGCTCCTCTGTTACTAAAGACGTCCTCACGAAAGGATTTCCTACATGTATGTCAGTTGATTACATCCAATGGAATCTGATGTAATATGCATTGTGGTCAACGTGGCTATGTGGGGGAAAGTAATGGCATGTCATTTACTCAGTTGAGGTCGACCTCAAACTTAACTTTGAGCATAGCTGGTGCAACTGGGCCTTAACGTTGCTTTCAGCTGGATGCTCGGTGGAACCGGGTTTCCATGGTTATCGAGTGGTTCTGCTAAGTCGTCCGTCGCGCAAAATCTCCAGGAGCTGTGTGAACCCTCCTCGGGTGAGCCGATGTCATTCTCGAAACTCTTCATCGTTCAAATTTTCATCTGATTTAACGATAGAACATTGCCTGCTTCTTATTCGCCGAGGCTAATTGAGCCGTTCCTGAAGCCTCCTGATGTCACGAAGCCTGTGTAGGTCATCGCCCATCTTGACCGTTCGCTGATTCCAGGCAGAATAAGGACGCCTTAACAGCTATAGGAAGGTCCGGACCAACCTTTGGAACAAAGGAAATCCTCTGCTAAATTAAGAAGTTCCTTTTCCCAAAGGAACATTCTAAAATCAATGGCACCTTCAGCTTGAGGAAGCGATTTTAAGGAGGCCTTTGCAGTCAAATTTTGGCACGTTCTGGAATAACTTGAGGGATCCTCAACAGGAGAACAATAGCCTTGAGGCACCCCTTAACGTTGAGGAGCATTCTAAAATACGGGCCACCTAAGAAACCCGTTACTACTTCATGTTCTTTAATAATCGAGACAGATACCCTGCACTGGTGCTCGTGGCCAACTATCGACTTCTCCCACGGCAAGTGAATGAGTTCTAGACGAATGCAAATTAACTGTAACAAAGAGGGCGCTTCACAACATGTTAATGAGAAGGGTACAAAGTGAATGTTGATGACTCACAGTAAATCAGTCTTTTTGTCTGGTGCTGCCACCTTCCTTCTACGCAACTAGTCAGTTGTGAGCTGGAGGTGGATCGGTCAAGTCATGCTTTGACTAGCTTCCGATTTTTTCTAAATTTCTTCCCCAAATACCACCAATTTCAAACAAACATTTCACAGCAGTGAGTGCCGGTGTAGCAGTAAAAGTGTCCCCCTGTAAAAAGTGTCCACTTCTATTGTTGAATGACGGAATAAGTGGCATGCGTATAGAAACCAATTGTCAGAGATTAGAATGTAGCAATAGGATCTTTTGTTCCTCGGACAGTTTTTCCTAGGATATGCTTTCCCTTCACACCTGTATTGGAATGCTAAATTTTAAGTTTTAACTGGAGTCATTGAGGTCGTCACCTATTTTCTTATTATATAGATTTTTGCACTTTGTGGGTGGTAAGTGTTTGCCACCGTACAGAGTGCTTTACCAAAGAAAGCTTTACCAAAGAAAGCTGATGGAGGCCATTCAAATCAAGAGACACAAACCCAAACTCAATAGAGACACTGGACTATTCATTCCTTCAGCATACGATAGCCTGATCATATAATCACTCTGTTTATTTACCTACTTGTCAACACATGAACCTGTGACTCTGCATAAGACCCAATTGTTTTACTGCACAATTGTTTCATTAATACTGTATTTCTGTAAAAACACTGTTATGTGGACTCAACTTCACTTTGATTCAGTTGTACACTTGACAACGACCAGGGAAGACTGGTAGAAACGTCGTGTTTAAAATAAATCTAGAAAGAGTAACCAAATTAGTTGTACAGGGTGCTGTCTCCGCCATCTTGAATTTTGTACTTTCATGACTTTGTTGTCTTGTTTCTTATCCTGGAACAAATACACGTCACTTGAATTCTTGTTGCTTCTTTATTCAAATGTTCTATCCCTTGAGGTCACGAACAGTGAAGTCTACAATATTTCGGGCCTACCCTCTTCACTTCCTTCCATCTCGCAGACTAAGCACTGCCCAAGAAAGATTATATCGTCCCT
Organism: Notospermus geniculatus; assembly: GCA_002633025.1. NCBI lineage: Eukaryota > Metazoa > Nemertea > Pilidiophora > Heteronemertea > Lineidae > Notospermus > Notospermus geniculatus. Next base: position 41,592 of record NMRB01001869.1, on the reverse strand, counting down.
TGTTCATGACCGAATCCTTCTTCGCCTGTTATGCAGGTGTGACAGGGATCAAAGTCCCCTTGGAATGGAAGTCCGATCTTATTGTTCCGCGAGGGATCACAGTGGCTTGTGATACTGGGTGAGATAAGCCTAGCAAAGTTTTCTGATTGGGCCCAGGCACGCAGAGTTAGGCCTTTGGCCTACACAACATACACTGCCACTCAACACAGCTGAAAAATACAACAATCAGACATCACTCGCTTCAGACGCCCTAACAGCCAAAATATCCAACATTCCTCACTGAAACTTTGCACAACGAACCTTGAGAACCGTATTCACTATTACGATATCCAATTTTCAAGTTTACACGATTGCTTCCACTCGATTTCGACGACTTCAATCGGCTAATTTAACCAAACTTCATAAATCCCGCCATTCCAAGTCTGCTGCCCTGATGTCCCCAATGCGCATGCCCACAACCCCGGCACTGCAGCCCAAACCACCTGCATTTATTTATACTTATCGTAGTAACCAATCAATTTGCGTTTAAAAGAGTTAGACGCCGAAGTTGTAAACACTCACTCACTGGTTCTCTTTCCACGCGACGCCTGCGGTGCTGCCACCTATTGTCGGTGATATGTACTGACGTGAATATCGTGAGTGAGTTGCATCGGACCGGGAACCAGTCTGACGATCACGGGTGCTGCCACCTGCACGAAGGAATAAAACTAGTTTGCAGACCATGTTTGTAAACAAACCAGCTTGTTTACAACTTCGGCGTCTAACTCCTTTAAGCTGTATTGCCCGGGTCGTCGGACATGCGCATTGGCGACCTCAGGGCAGCAGACTTGGAATGGCGGGATTTATGAAGTTTGGTTAAATTAGCCGATTAAAGTCGTCAAAATCGAGTGGAAGCAATCGTGTAAACTTGAAAATTGGATATCGTAATAGTGAATACGGTTCTCAAGGTTCGTTGTGCAAAGTTTCAGTGAGGAATGTTGGATATTTTGGCTGTTAGGGCGTCTGAAGCGAGTGATGTCTGATTGTTGTACTTTTCAGCTGTGTTGAGTGGCAACACTTCCCGTACTTTATACTTATGCAATGTATGTTGTGTAGGCCAAAGGCCTAACTCTGTGTGCCTGGGCCCAATCAGAAAACTTTGCTAGGCTTATCTCACCCAGAATCACAAGCCACTGTGGAGGGATTAGAATGTATAGCTATAGAGACATGACCATTCGAATATAGCCTTACAATAGCGTGCTATCGTTTGGCGGACTTGCATTCCTGGGACGTTGATTCTTGTCACGTTTATTCCTCTCACACATTACTGTTCCATTCCATCCACTCCAGCACCTTAAGCCTAAGGGTAAGTCGAGGTTTCCACGTCAGTATGGTTGGAGGAAGGTCAATCAATAGTTATCGGACGATAAACTGAAGAGTTGTGAAATCGCTGTGGAAAACAAGCCTGTTGCACTGGCGGCGACAGGGTTCACAAGGTGACTTCAGCAGAGGGGGCACTCGGCCTCATTCACCCAGGCTTCAGCCCCGGCTTCAGCAGCTGTGACTTGGCATACAGACATTGGCACTGCATAAGGATGGCGTATACACAACATGCAGTGATTTAACAATCCTATCCACGGGAGCGAGCACGTGAGGATAAGCATAATAACTAGCGCAATAACATTACGGTGATTTACTCAGTATATACTACCTGCGGACAGCGTACAATACAACAACAGACCCTTCACTTACTCACCGCGAATAAAGTAACAGCCCTACGCGACAAATACCTACAGACCCCATTGCAGGATAACCTCGAAATTTGCCTATATAATTCCACGTCATCGTCAACTTCAGCCATTTCACCAACACAGAAAGGCAAATTTGTTAGGAATTATAAATTCTAATGTACAACCGACATCACATTTCGCCATCTTCTAAGAATTTTATCGTTCAGAAACCGATACCCTCTCAAATCCACAAAAATAACTCTTAAAAAGAAATTCACAGCATTTCTGCTCAAAAATTCTCAAACAAATAACACAGTCATACCAGAATATGACTACACGCCAGATTTCAAACCTATACCTCCTTCAACAACTGAGATATAGCTGAAAATATTGTCAGACATACACAGACATGCCAGACGGTTTTGAAAGTAAGGGTCACCTTGTGATCCAACAAAATGACAGGGAAAAATAATGAGGGAATATCATCCTGAAGTTTTGCCAATCCCATCGGCGTGAATAACTGTCTACTGACGCAACGCTGCATTTATAAACCAGAACAAGTCGTACAGACGAGAAATAAGTTTTTTGCACAAGAAATGACCCGACGAAAAAAGAATTTGCAGAAAGAGCATTTTCTCAGCGAGTTATGTTGGTACCGTACAAGCCAGATGGTACCCACATGGATCTTGGCAACAGATCCCTTCCCATCTTTATTGGTAGCCATTTCACCAGCATGATTTTAGAGGTATCGCAATGCCTATAGCTCCAGACGGGAAAAAAACATTGCCCAGAGAGGGGCATTTGAAGTACTGCATATATTGCTGTAGATGGAGCTACAGGTGACCCTTTAATCAGAAAGAAAAGTTTGGAATCTGGCACTACATGATGCAATCAACAATGAGTTATTTCTTTGACAGCAGGGGAAAAGTCAGGCAGTTATCGAAAAGGTTCCAGTTTCAAAGTTCCACAACCTAGATCTGGCTATAGGAAATTTGAAATAGTCTGTTGTATTGGCGATGCATTCATTGGCTTCTCTATTGGTTGGAGAGACGTTAAGGTCATTGGGCTTACTCCATCGGAGAATAGGTGGAAAATTGGCTACAAAGTCAAACACTTGTTCAGCCTGCGGTATCGTTATGAAGGATACCGAATGGGTTCGATAGCAGGGACAGAGATCTTATTCCGTCTCAGAAAGAGGAAACACAAATACTTTTCCTCACTTCTGTACGACACGTCAGGCAATTTTGTCGCACGGATAAAATATGAAAACTTTGTTCATCACTGGTATCAGAAACTACTCCTGGGCAATGAAAACGTTGGTACCAAATGGGCAGTTATGATCAAGTGCAGACGGCTTGTCTACGACGGGTTCTGTAACCTGGTGCTGTTTAGTGTTCATAGAGGGAAAACCCCACAAATAATCATCCTTAGAAAATTACGACAACTTCTGTCGCGAAAGAAAGGACTCGCTTTGAAGGCTGTCTGGCTTCGACAGGGAATCCTAGTCCTTAGTTACTGGTTTGGGAAGTACAAATCATATTTTATTACAAAATCAAGTGGCTATAAGAGAAAATACCAGACTTTGATAGGATCACTGAAGGTGTACACGATCCTGAATTATGATTTATCATACTTGGATTACTTAAGTAACGAGCTACTAGAGATAGAGATAAACAGATCAGGTTCAAATCATAGTTGCTCTATCGTGAGAATTCCACTCTGTGGACCCTTACACAATCTACCATTCAAATCAAGCGAAGTTCTTGGCCTGCCTAATGCTAATTACTTTTTTGTTGAAGACCGATATGGGAATTTATTGCTGGTTGCAAAAAGCGATATATATGTGAAGTCGTATCGCTCAGTTTTATAGATGATGACGAAGAAAACAGTTTGGTTAGGTTTGAGTAAAGAATTTGTTCTCTCTTTCGATAAAATTAGGTTCCAAAGCTCATTTTAAACTGGAGACGAAAACTCCTCTCAAACTATCATCTGACGTCTTTGTATTCTACTACAGTTTGGGATCATTTCTTATAATATTCAAAAGCCACGTTAACTTTAGGGTAACACTGTTTCAAATAATTGGCCAGGGCATGAATGGACGTTTTATTTACAAAACGAAGACGTTATTCGAACGAAAAGAACGCATAGGGCACGTTCAAGTAAGCAACATAGAGGATAGAACGATTCTTCTCTTCCAAAAGGGACGTATTTGGAACGGCTACACGATATCTGGGAAGTATTTCTTTTCTAATGTTGTTGTCCAACGTTGGTCAGGATCAGTTGAGGTTCCTGTTGACTTGCTCATCGATGGAGAATCGGCAATTTTACTCAAAGTTAGAATGAGGCGCAGAAAGAGAGTATCTGTAATTACCATCATGTATGGAAAGGCGAGACGTGTCGGAATGATACTTTTGGTGAAAATAACGAGATTGGGAGTGGAGACAACGGTGCATCGAGGAAAAGTGGATTTAACTTCGGTTTTGTGGCTTCATGCCGGGCACTTTTCTTTCCGAAAAGGGCTAAGGGTAACGGCATGTCCGAGAGATACAAGACAGTGTGCAGTAACATTTTCAGACGTGAATCATAAATTTTACTTCCGACCTCACTTACGGTTATGGACGGCATCCTCAGATTCCTTCATGGTCAGAATCCAAGTTTACGGATTGAGAAAGTACTTTATCGTCAAGGTTCCCATCTGTGGCAAGTTAACATACCGTAAATACGTTCCAAGGATGGTAATGAGATTAAAACATGATGATTATATGATAGCCTTTGATGAAATCGACAACCTTCTTGTGTTTGATCGAAAGGACCGCAAATCGGTTGATGTTTACTCCCGTTCGGAGATTTAAAGGGGCACCATATGCATTAGGTTTTCTATCTCGTGGCGGCCGACGTAACCTTTGACCTTTGGGCTACCTCGTTTATATGTTTACAGACGCGATCAATGTACAGTGTATACCACAGTGCAAATTCATGGTGGGCGAGGTTGATCATGATCGGTGTATTTGGACGTGGCAATGCGTGCTCGACACGACTGTTCAAATCTATATAATTTGAATGATGTAATTTACCAATTGAGCATTGAGAGTGTCGGCGTCCAGATTTGATCGGGCGTCGGACGCCGATGGTCTTGCGTCGAAGTGTAAACTAGGCTTTATGAATCAATTCCGCCAAGTCGGCGTCCAGATTTGATCGCGCGTCGGACGCCGATGGTCTTGCGAGGAAGTATGAACCAGGTGTAACGGTATAGAGTGTCCCCCTGTAAAAAGTGTCCACTTCTATTGTTGAATGACGGATAAGCGGCATGACTATAGAAAACCAATCCCCAGAGATTAGAATGTAACAATAGGATCTTTTGTTCCTGGGACAGTTTTTCCTGGGGACATTCTTTCCCTTTAAGCCTAGTTTATACTTCGACGCAAGGCCATCGGCGTCCGACGTGCGATCAAATCTGGACGCTGACTTCGCGGAATTGATTCATAGTCCAGCGTACTTTAGCGGCAGCGACCCGTTATGAAATGACTCAAGTAATAACAGCCTCGCGATCGGACGCCGACCAAATCGCACGACGGGCTCGGCGTCGAACGCAAGATCGCGCGTCTGCCGCCAGCGATTGCCGTGCGTCGAAGTATAAACTAGGCTTTACACTGGCTTCTGGAGGTCGTCAGTCGTGTGCGGGTGGTTCACTGAAATGGTCGCAAGTGCGGTCGGCGAGCGACTTCGCACGCGCTGTGTGCGATCATCTATTACAGTGTACATTGCACCCTTAATCAAAAGTAAATGCACAGCTAATAAACTTAAATATTTCCCAAAATCTTCAGCAGATCAACCTTTGCTTTTCACGGCAGTTATTTAGGGCATCAAGACACATTTTGAGACCAAAAATATCATGAACTTGCATGAGCTGTATTTTTGACAAAAGTTCGAAATTTCTATAAAAAAGTGTGATTTTCAATCGCATATTTTTTTGAACTGAAACCAACGCCATTTTAAAGCCTTCCTGTTTCTATACACGAACAAATTTTCAAATTTTCAATTGGAGCTCCCATGTCGTAATTATGAAGAATTTATTCCAAAGTTTCAGTCGAAACTCCAGTCAACACTTCGAGTCTTATTTTATAGTTGACCTTTCGTTATTGTCCCAAGACCAAGCTCACGGAATAATAAGTCCCATTCATCGTAGGTCAAGTTAGTAAATGGCGTCAATTCCATAAGAGGTTATTTAGGCTCTCGTGCTTTCATTGGTAAGGAATTGTAAGGAGGAATTAAGAAAGGTGACACCGGCACTCATCTCACACAAAAGACCGCCTGGCCTTGGATTACTCGATGGAGTGTCATCAGCAGTAACTATTGTTGACTAGGCCATGAATAGGCCTATTCACAATATTCAGCAGGCTGGGTAGATCTAAATGAGACGGAAGGAATAGCCCTGACTTGACTGGAAAACCGGACGAAATTCATTTTGGAAAATGCTCTGTAACTTCTGTTCACCACGGAATTTTTTAAACCTGAAAAAATAATTTTGCTGGGAAACAAACAGGCTTTAAAGTGACGTTGGTTTCACTTCTAAAAAATATGCGATTGAAAATCACACGTTTTTATGGAAATTTCAAACTTTTGTCAAAAATACAACTCATGCAAGTTCATGATATTTTTGGTCTCAAAATGTGTCTTGATGCCCTAAGTAATTGCCGTAAAAAGCAAAGGTTGATCCGCTGAAGATTTTGGGAAATATTTAAGTTTATTAGCTGTGCATTTACTTTTGATTAAGGGTGTATATCTTAAATAAAGTGATGATGAATGACCACAGCCGCATTCACTCACCCAAGATTTTGCAGGATTCAAACTCCAGGCGGCGTAACTATCTTAGAAGTATGATTCCACTTGAGACACACTGCTGGGAGAGTTATCTGCGCCGGATGCCTACATCGCAAAAAAAGAGTTCGATGTTTAACAAAATGATCGAGAAATTAGTGATATCTTCTTTGAGATTCGGAGTTAACCCTGTTCGCACTGGCCTTTTCATATAATTTTCGGGAGTCATTCTCCAACTCGTGAGATGCGATCACGTGGACCTGTAGTCCCTTTCAGTGACCATTATATTGGGCCCCACTTGAGCTTGCAAGCGATTTTCGGCACTTAAGCATTTGCGTATCTCAAGAATGAGATGGCGTGGGTTTGTTTTTGTGCCTACGTGTAGTTGTGTCCCGTTGATTAAAAATCAGTTTAATACCGGTAGGGCCTACTCCTTTTTCCTATTTTGCAGGCCCGTAGCTAGCATAGGGACAGGGGGGGGGGGCAAATGCCCCCCCAGGCCAATTGTTCAAAAAAAAATTTCAGCAAAATCAATTGTTCGTGTCTCAGAGTGCAGGAAATTGACCTCAAATCGCATCTCGGAGCTTCTAATTTTCAAAATTTTTCTGGGGGAGGCCCCCCAGACCCCACGCAAAACAGGCCCCTGTGGCGCTTGAAGGCCAAGCCTACGTCCGGGCAGCTCGTTTGCTTAAAATGCCCCCCTAGCGAAAAAAGCTAGCTACGGCCCTGTTTTGATGATCTCGGGGCATTCTCAACTTAGAGCTTGAAACATTGCCAGATTTCAATCTCTAATGTCATACAAAAACGGCCATTAAACAATTGGCGCACGGGAGGGAGGGCGACATGACGTTTTGCGTCACCCGAGGTGGTGATGGTTCCCGAGGCGAAGCCGAGGGAACCATCACCACCGAGGGTGACGCAAAACGTCATGTCACCCTCCCTCCCGTGCGCCAATTGCTTTAATTAGCACACCTCTTCTCAATGTGAACAAGTCTTATTGGAGGCAATTACAGTCAGTTTAAGGTGATAACAGAGATTTCGCTGATATTCGGACTTCGAATTGTGAAAATCTCCCGTCGGATCTGTAGAGGTTCTTCACTGACGATTGTGACGTCACTGCCGCGACGAGATGCCGCCATGTTGGACGTCACGTCCAACGCATTCGTAGCTTCAAATGACGTCCAACATGGCTGACGTGCGAATTATGACGTCAATGATGACGTCACGTGAAGTTCCTCTATAGGCCTACATGACATGCATGGCGTCGCGTCATTTCGCCAGCGACGTCATGTTAGCGACGTCAATGACGTCAGCGACGTAATGTTGCCCTCGTATCGTAATGTTACCCTGGTAATGTTACCCCCGAGGGTAACATTACGTGACGTCACGTCGATTTGCGTCGACTTGAACGTCACGGCACGGTGATTTTTTCCATGACTGACGTAAAGCCTGGCGCACACTAGAGAATTCAGCTTAGACAAATTTCAGTCCTGACCGATTCCATAAGCAGAATTCCCTAGTGTGCGGGCAACGTCAGGCAAGAATTTGGTCATTTCTGACCAAAACGCGAATATCAAACATGTTTGATAATTTTGGTCAGGCCTGACCGATTCCATACAGTGTGCGGGGGACGTCCGCACTTTCCTTAGGGCTTGGGTCGATGAGCGCATGCGCAGCGATCGTCACATGACTGCTAAAATGGAGGCGGCCAGTCATGCCAGTGACGTGAGCGAGCTGGTAACAGAAGCATTACTTGATGATAAACTTGTTGAGTTATGGCCGGATTATCCGTGTCCATCAACCACTTCTTGCACCAAATTTTTCGGGAACGCCATTTGGAACGGCGTCTACGACGTCGGTTGAGCAATAAAAGCAACAACATTTCCTCCTCGTCTTCCGATGAAGACGAGGAATTGGTGTTATCTAACATGCCTGTGTCGAAGAGTGAACAGGACTTGCCGGGCGC